>CAJDSM010019884.1:13514-27033 GCA_903981925.1 Ostrea lurida
CAACACGTTTTGGTAATTTATACATCGTTTACACCCCCGTAACTCTTACTACATGTATATCGAAATTCGCCATCTTGAAAAATATACCCCCACTCGGTTCAACACCGTTTTTGCTCTCTAAACTAACAATTTATTGGATGACTGCGGTTAGATTCACAAAAGCAACTTTTTCCCTAAATGGTGATGCGTTTGTCACCGGGTAGCACATGTTCCCTCAAACGAAAAATAATACATTGACACTTTGTGTGCCATTTCACCAGATCGGTTTGGAAATAACGGAAGTTTGCCTACCTAGAGGGAACGTACATGTACATGTACCAAAAAGTCAGCACAAAATGATAGATGCACGCCCTGTCAGTAAAATCCAAGTCAATACTACATCTAATGAAAATATTCCAGGCACATTTTATTAACTTTATATCATATATGATCAATATGTATATCATCTATGTGCTTTCCAATTGTCCGACATGAAAAAAATCTAAGTGCCTTTAGGGTGAATATTATACAATTATTGCTGTTTTTGAGGTCAATAAGATTATTTAGATACCTCATCAGAAGTAAAATATTCACCTTGCCCTTCGGATTCGGTGAATCGGTGAATACTGTACTTCTCAGGTGTCCAAACCATCGTATTGACCTCAAAAACAGTCAATAATTATTGTTGATATTAACGACAAATTGACTACTCAACTTTATGCCAAAAGGAACGATTTCAGCTTGCTCCAGTCATCCGTCATTACTTCCCAATATTTATGTAGCAATATTCCATTCATCACCTGCATATGGTGTGTATGTCTCTCAACTTTATTCGATACGCAAGTGCTTGCTCTGCGTATGATAAGTTTTTGAATCAGGAAGGCACTTACAGACAAGTTGTTGTAACAGGGGTTCTAACAGTAACGTTTAAAGGCAGCATTTCGTAAATTCTATCATGGTTGTTATAAACAATTTAGTTTACAATATAACTACCATTGAGTCAAATGCTGTCTGATGCTGTTTTCATAGCGCATTTAAGCCGTTCTCACACACTGTTTGACTACTGATTGTTCGTTACCTGATCAAGACTATGGACTCACGGCAGGTGTGACCGGTCAACAGGGGATACTTACTCCCTTCAGGCACCTGATCCCACCTGGTGTGTCCAGGGTCCGTGATGCCCAACTCTTGTTTTTGTTTCTATTTAGGACTTACGGATTGATCACTGTTCGTTATCTTAATTTGCCTTTTACATTTAATAAAAAAAAAACCCTTCAAGATCTGTACTTTAATTTCTTTAATTGTAAGGAGGTGAATCGATCGATTGCGGCAAGTTGCCTGAGATCCAAGAATACAGTAAGTAGAAGTCAATAAATCCTAATATTCACCAGGAGGGTCACGTGGAGGTGAATATGAGGATTATTGACTTCTACTTTTTGGATCTCAGCCAATCAGAGAGCTAGGAAGTATTCAATCATTAATAATCCTTTTGATTTCTCCAACACCGGAGCAAACATAAATTGGGAGTTTCAAATTTTGAGACGATTAATGATTATTTTTAATCACTAGATAAAAACTTGCTCTCTAAACGCTCTCATGTCTATCATGCGCAATATATAATGTGAAAAAGGTTACTGAATGTTGCTTATATATGATACATCGAAACCCTATCTAAAAAAATTACCAATAAGGACTTCCGTTTGTAAGTTCTACTCGAATATTTTACGCACAACCGTTTTGATGACTTATTAAGATCGTTTCTAAGTGGTTCTATCAGCCAGTTTAATTATGACTGTATCATGCACATACATGTAATAAAAGGAACAGCTTGTCATTTTCTCGGTATGCCATGCTTTATTAACCCTCAGTGTACACATATGTGACCCTCCGGCATCGGCAAGTGAGGTCACCTAAAGCATATGGCATTGGATCGGAGAAATTGTCACAATGTATATTATTATTACACAGGTCACTAACTCATAACACGGTACACAATCCATCGTGTACCATTTCGTCCTCATCCTGCTTTAAAATTATCCACATCACGGTAAGCCAGGTCAATATCCTAATGATAAAACACATAATTACATGCATAGTGTAGTCAATGTACGAGGAAGGCTTCCGTAGTTCTAACGACATGGCATTGCACGATTACATAAACACGTACAACAAGGCGGGCTTACGAAACACCCTAAGTGCATTTTAAAATGACTGCGGTCTTTGAACCATCTGACTTTGCAAAGTCTTAGAAATTACCAATATGGATTTTAAAATCTTGATTTTTTTTCGACATTTGAAATGTAATTAAAGCACAAAACATACCAATTCTTTTACATCTTGCTCATTTACCGGTATGCAGTGCCCTTGTATGTCTATATTTTAGCGTATACATGTACATGTACGTTGATTAAAGGAATATGGGTATGGATTAGTGCATTGGGCAACAGAAAATTGAACAGACATCGGGCAACAGGGAAGAGAATATTGTGCATTGCGCAACAGATAATTGAATTACATGTATGTAGACTGGACAATAGGCCAAAAAAATGAATTGGGTAAATACTTTTTGATTTCCCCAAGATTCAAAGGAATACCGAATACGTTTTAATTAGACATCCATAAGGGAAAGGTAACAAGGACATGTGTGTGATAAATTGTGAGTTTTAAAAGCAGTCATTCCGTACCGTCGGTCATTCTGAAAGGTCATATTGTTAAAATATCTATTCTCTGTTTTCAAGACCATATCTAGAAAAAGCATAGAAGTCTTTCTATCGTGTCCGAAAATGTCCAAAAGTATAGTATAAGGAAGTTCTTAACTTAAAAACATTTGAAAATGCATGACAAGCACTCTTGAAACATAAAGATATTTTGAATGTTTAAAAAAGACCTGCATATTCTTGAAAACAGCTTACTGTGAACTATAGACCTGGGTGATGTGTGCATATAGACCCTGATAATGTAACTGGCTGTTATATACTGGTAAAGTCCTGTGAGGTTACTGTATTAAGCATCAAACTCAGCCAGTACAAAATTGCACCGAGATAAAGGCAAAGATAACGAACACTGATCAATCTCGTAAGTCCCAAATAGAATGCAAAACAAGAATTTGGCAAACATAGACCCTGGACACACCAGAGGTGGGATCAGGTGCCTAGGAGGAGTAAGCATCCCCAAAGAATAGCATATTTGTTCCCACTATTACTACTGATGATCTTCATTAAAGTATAAAAATACAGAGAGGTTTTAATACATTAACCAGAAACCACAAAATGTTCAATTACTCGTCTGAAGCATGTATCATTCTCTAGCCAAATATCTTGGTACTCGAGAAAAGTTTACAAACATATACTTGTTCATGTTCCGATAAAATGTTCAGTCCTGTAGTTAGAACTACGATTGCATATTTTATCTTATACTATTTGTCAAAGTAAACTTTGATTTTTATAAATATTTATTTTCAGAAACATTGAATGCGAAAAGCAGGGACATTGACATCTTTAAAAAAGTCAAGTTACATGTCTAGATAAAAAGATAAATATCCCGAAATCAAACACAGACGTTGACCTACTGAACATTCTTCATTGTAGTTGAATGTCCATATTGTATGTAGTATACCAGTCATGCACTGTGTTATTACTTTATCTGCAGGTCACCAACACTGTGTCGAGGCTATGATTGACGTAAGCATCTGCTGCATGTATCCTGTGCGAAATCACTAGCTCTTCATTCTATATTTTTTCTGCATTTAGTCGGGTCAATATCCTACGGAACACAATAGTCAAGAAACGAGGAAGACCGGCGTAGGACTGGCTTGACATTGTAAAACACGAAACAAGACGAGTTTGCAAATCACATTCAAATGTTGAATCCTATCATCCAATGGAATTGATACTAACACACATGAGCCACAAAATGGAACATCAGCCGACAGAAGGTGAAAATTGCAAGATTATTCCGCGATTGAAGTGCAAGTATTAGCCTGAGAACTACATGTAATTATAATGTACATTGTATATTTGATAGAGATAACTGCTTGGTTAACTTTTATATTTCAAGTGAGTGGGTAAAGAGAAAAGGGGAGCGGTGGATCCAGCGCCAGCGCACACGCACTCATATATAAATAGACATATGTCCAAAATACCAAACATATACGTCTTATTTTGTCAGAACTCATAAGTTTCAGAGGGTTTCACCCCCTTGTGCCCAAAACAGGGCATCACCCTGGTTCACTGGGGGTCTCAAGCCAACAACAAGACACCGAGCTCTTTACTCTTGATTTTGATTGATTTTCTCTTGATTTTCTAGATCCGCCACTGGCTGGTGCACGTGCCCTTTTCATATGTGAAGGGAGAGGGGACACACACGTATATATGTGTTCCCACCATCTCTGCAGCAATTGAATTGAAAATCTATATAAGAACTTACTGCCAATGAAAAAAAGGTGACCAAGCTCAGATACTCCTACCACACCACGATGAATAGCAATGCTTCACTATCGTCGCATTTCACTTCGTCATAGAGGTAGGGAAGATACTCCCAGACTCAGTAAGCGTAGCTATAGCGACGATGATGCCACATTTTCAACGCATGTAATCAGATGACACTTGCTGCTCAAGTCATGTGTAGTATTGTTTAGAAATTTGTTTAGAAATGTACGTGATGTAAACATATCAAAATAAAAATATTTTGATTACATATGGACTGAAAACCGGTTTCACACACTTTGCACCAAATATTATATTTTGGTCAAACTTTTATGTTCAAAGGGGGAATAACTCTCGGTAAAAATACACTGTGTGTACATCCATATCAAATACAAAGTTACATGGAATTCTGTTCAACGGGTTGTTGCGCTGATTGACTGTTTTGGTATAGCTAATTTTGGCCAAACATCTAGTTCAAAAGGGGTATGACTTCAGAAAAAAATCAAACAAGAATTTCCTGCAATTATTCACACCTGTCTGATGGACGTGTTGCAGTCTATGGGGATATATGGTCCTTTATTGGTGGTATGTATAAAATGGGGAAGTAACAAAGTATCAAACGTAATCATAGTCCAAAAAACACATACAAACTCGAGTGTAGGGCAACACGGACCTTCGACAAAAGCGAAGGCATATCAGATGCTATGGAGGAGTAAGCATCCTCTGCTGACCGGTCACACCCGCCGTGAGCCTGTAGTCGAAACAAAGTAAACAGGGTTACCCGTCGTCAAATCTAGTATGAAAATGACAGTCTAACAAAGGGTATGAAACAAATCAGTCAACATATGACTTAGTGATAATTTGTAATCGCAAACAAGGTCATTATAGCGACCGTAGAATTTGCGAAAATTAATGATGACTTTAAACGAGATTCGTTATAACCCTGCAACATCAACTTTTTGTCTGGTGGATTGGATGGTGAAGATCTATGGTTTTGTCATAAAGAATCTAAATACAAAATATGGAAGTCCTATCTTTATTAGTTCCGACGATATTAATAACACGTTATATTTTCTAATAACTTGGTTAAACTATAAGGTCACAAGGTCAAAGATCATAGAGTGAAAGAAAAAGTCTTGCCATATGAAATTTAGGTACAAAATATATAAGTCCTACCTTAAATAGCTCAGGCAATATTGAATAAAAGTTAATCAAACTCCAAGGTCAGGGTTACACGTGACAAGATATCTACAAACCCTACCTAAAATAGTTCCAGATATATGTAATAGGTTAATGCTTTCTTAACAGTAGGTCGAACTTCGAGTTCAAAGTAAAAATCCATGATATGATATGAAAGGTTTGGTCATATGAAGTATGTCTACACATTATGAAACATCTACCTCCAATGATTCAGTAATCATTGAATATAGGTCACATTTTTTAAATTATAAATAGGTCAAACTTAGGTCAAGGTCAGAAAACCATGCACCATTTCATCACATGAAAGGTCTTGATGTAAACAAATTATATAATGCATATACAAAATATGAAAGTCTTTTGTAGTGTAGTTCAAGAAAATACTTTTCCTTGATATCAGCATAATGTAAAACTTTGATCCCCAGTTGCAGCCTCACCCTACCTCCAGGAATCGAGTTAAAAATAGTGACACTACGAGTTTTTGTACATAATGTAACAGCACCTAAACGTTAACCATAACCAGACTAATTGAATGACAAAATTACATCACCCGGCCCACCTCTGGCGCGTCCGGGTGTCCGTTTGCCCATTTCTTGTTTTTGTATTCTGTTTAGAACTTAAATCTAAACGCTGTCCATAATGAGCGTCACTAATATATAAGACACAAAGGGTATTTCCAGTACATCCAAACCACAAGTTGAAGGAAACATTAAAATACGTGTCATCTGAGTAATCAGCAGTGAAGGATTGCAAACTCCACAAATTATTAAGGGATTTAAAGGATATCAAGGGGGTTCCAAGGATTCTCTGGTTATTACTGAACATTTATCAAAGACTAAAGGTCATGCAAGTATAGTACAGTAAAGAAGACCAAAATGAAACAAAGCGAGCCAGCTCGGAAATGGAAGGGCATCCATGAAGAGTCACTTGAAAAAATGCAAGGATGTGCCTGCCAGATATCCAGTATTAGCATATACATTTACATACCACCCCAAGCAATTTATATTCTAGTTATTGATCGTGACATGGAACAGTGTTGTGGCTGAAACACGATGAAGGAGAGAAAATAATTGCCTATGCAAGTAGAGAGTTACGACTAGTAGAGCCAAACTACATGTATCCTACTCATAAAAGATGTTTTGAAATTTAAATGGATCATTACTGACAAAAAGGCGAAGTTAACATTGTGTCAAACGGAATCACAAACCAAAAAACGCATACAAAACCGAGTGTAGGGCAACACGGACCTCCGACAAACGCGAAGGTAGGATCAGGTGCCATGGAGGAGTAAGCATCCTCTGCTGACCGGTCACCCCCGCCGTGAGCCCTTAGTCGAAATAAAGTAAACGGGATTACCGGTAGTCAAATCTAGTAGGAAAATGACAGTCTAACAAAGGGTATGAAACAAATCAGTCAACATATGACTTAGTGATAATTTGTAATCGCAAACAAGGTCATTATAGCGAACGTAGAATTTGCGAAATGATGACTTTAAACGAGATTCCATGATTTCTAGTGTGGCAATTTGTTTGAAGTTGTAACAGACAACGATCCACTGACGTATGTGTTATCCGGTAAACTAGATGCAACTTAGTCTAGTCATCCTAGATCTATGCAAGTAGTAATCCATAGAAAATTAACAAGTTACAATATCAGCATTTCTTGCAGACCAGTCAACAGTTGTTCTGTCCATTTTCGGACTCAGTTGAAGGTAGCGTCTTTAAATATTTTAGCTACAGAGGTTTAATTTAGCTTAATATTTCATTGGATGATACATTTACAGCTACATATATATCAAATATTGACTGGTGGAAATCTGAACAAAAAGAAGACTTAATATAAGCATAGCCAAACTCGTGGAGATTTTGGAACAGAAGAGAAGGATGGGAATGACAAAACGAGTTCATAAATATTTAAAAGAAAGGAAGGAACTTCAAATTGTAGATGAGATTTTTTTTTACAGAAATTCACTTTCAAATGGAGAAAAAGTCTTACAATGTTGTCTGACCACTTTAAAGAGGTAACAGTTGTAGGACTGCACAAAAAAATAGTACATCCTGGTATAGAGAAAACAGTCAGATTCACTAAACAAAGAGTTTATTGACCGGGGTTTGAGAAAAACACCAAAGCCAGCGTATGGAACTGTGAAAGATGAATCAGAAGCAAAACATGGTTCAGACTGGACCGATTTCTGTCCTAACTCTTCAGCCAAGCCATCATATATTCTTTGTATTGATTATTTTGTGAAAAGTAATTGGGGATTCGTAAAATATTATTGTCATAATTAACAGACCACTTTACCAGATAAGCCTGTGCAGTTCCATAAAATCACTTAACAACTACAACAGCTAAACATGTATATGAAATTTTCAGTGCTCATCATTATAGTTTTCCAGATCGACTTCATGGCGATAAGGGAAGCAAATTTGCAAACAAGGTCATCAAAGAATTTTTGTAAGATCGACAGCATAAAGAAATCAACAACGACGCCATATCGCCTCACAGACAATGGGTCGGTTTAAATATTTGTTCAGACTATCATCAAAATCTTATACGCTTCAGAGAAAAATGAAAATAAGATTGGAAATCGAATACATGTACTATAGTATATCATTTTTAATGCACGCTTATCAATCAGTTAGAAATGGTTTACAAAATGTGGAATTAAAGTCAAGTTCTTTCAAAATATAGTTGTAACAATGAACTTTTATACACAATGACAATGTTGTTATCATCTTTGTCTGCTGGAACCTGTAATTCCTCATGCAACCTACATTGTATCTAAACCTTTTATCACTTCTTGTTGGATGGATGGTACGCAATATTGTTTCACTTTATTTGTTTAATACGCGATATCAATATTCTGGTTTACTAAACACAGAAAGATAGATTGTACACATTTGTAATTTGTTTCAAATACAATTTTATTATTCCTCTTATATTCTTTAATATTCTTTATCCATTCTAACAGAGTGGCAAGTTCCTTCCCTATATAGGTGAATACTAGTAGAACTGAATCGTAAACGGTGTGCAAAACCACAAAGCAAACTTGTTATTACACTTTTCACAAAGACCTTGATATATAAACAAACAACACTTTTACGGAAACGGATACAGCTGTTTGGATGTGGAGATGTCGCCTGCTGACCGTCAGGGACGTACCCGTCTGCTAACAATCGAAAAATAGGAAGACGTGGACTGACACGAGCTACCACCGTACGTCTTCATCGACAGCAGTGTGTGAGTACTTGTGATGTCTTCTGCCGAAATGAATCTACTTGAAAAAGTGTGTGATGACCCATCTTAATCTGGAAATGTACTCTTTTAAACAGGAACCATGTGATATTGTGTTAATACACCACACGGATTTTATAAAGAAAACTACTTTAGAAATTTGCTTATTAGTGTCAATCTGTGGAAGAGAAGTAAAGGGAAAATTAAACCATGATGTTCAAGGTGAGTTACCATCTACTAAAACAACAGAGTATTATACTTTTCTTAATAAATAATTTTGATAACTGTTGATAAATATGAATCGGAACTAGGTGCAATGGTAGGAGTTTATTTTAAATCTTCTGTGTGAACGTGTAACAAACAGTGAAGATAGTTTGGGAGTGGGATAACCTTTAGTGTGTATTGTCAACAATTTTCAATAAGAAATCTATCAAAATGGGTGGTATCAGAATGGAAAAACTGTTACACGTATATTAGAATGATGAATATGTTAGTTTAGAAATGTAAATTAGGCAAATTCAAAAATACATTTACATATTTATTGAATGTTGTGCCGTTTAATTTATCTAAAAAAAATATGGATCGTTATTAAGGAATGATATAATGCATATGACTAAACTTATAAATAAACTGTATGCAATGCTCATCATTTTGCATGACTTAATTGTGATTATTACTTTATTAGGAATTCTTTATCATACCAGGAAGTTGTTGTTTTAATCATCCAACTCCTCAGGATCACTTATTGATTAAAACATGTACAACAAGTGCAAGCTATTGCTAGCTGATTTCATAAAGACATGGTTAGTTGGTATATGAAAAATACTTTTATGAAATCAAGCGTGTGTGACACAGTTTAAATAGAAATGTATACGCAAAGCTGGACTGATCTGTCACCATTCTCTACTTGATAAGAACTATATCTACTACTAACTACTCAACTTTATGACAAACGGAACGATTTTCAGCTTCTCCATCGTCACCTTCCCATATTTATGTAGCAATATTCCATCATCACCTGCATATGGTGTGTATGTCTCTCAACTTATTCGATACGCAAGAGCTTGTTCTGCGTACGATCAGTTTTTGAATTAATGCAAGCTACTTGCAGACAAGTTGTTGTTGCAGGGGTTTCAACAGTCACGTTTAAAGGCAGCATTTCGTAAATTCTATGGTCGGTATAACACATTAGGTTACCAATAAGACCTATCATTGAGTCAAATGCTGTCTGATGTGTTTCATAGCCATTGTTAAGCCGTTTTTCACACACTGATTTGACTACGGATTGTTCCGTTTACCTGATCAAGACTATGGACTCACGGCGGGTGTGACCGGTCAACACCTCTGGTGTGTCCAGGGGTCCGTGATTGCCCAACTCTTGTTTTTGTATTCTATTTAGGACTTACGAGATGGATCACTGTTCGTTATCTTTGCCTTTACATCTAGGAATATATGGGTCTAAGAGTGAAAGGTTTAGATGGATCTTCTGAGTTTCTTCAAAAGTTCGTGCTCTAAGAAGTCCACACGGACGACATCATTGCACATTGACCTGTCATATATTCTATGGCGCGATAATGCCACAAAGCGCTTTCTTCAATAAAAGGGGACTAAACAATACATCCCTTCTGTAATATAAGTAACTTCGTGCATGATGTATTATAACCTTGTTCAATAAATGAAGAAAGCAAATTTAGCTGTCATTTCGATGGCAAGAATTTTACTGTAAAATCGTGATTTACTATCTCTCAATAACAGACAAACTAAGGTTTTTAAACTTTTGTTATCAATATTTGCTTAAGAAAATCTATTTGTAGTCTTTGAAGGAAGATAACCGTCTTCTCGTACAAAAATATTTTTATATAATAAAAATTCAATAGAAACGATCAAAATCTATATTTTGACAAAATCATAAACTTAGATTTAATATATTTACGGTTAACGTAACATACCAAGCTAACATAATATCACATTTATACAAAACCAGAATTCTCAGATCTAGAGCTGTTATAGCCCTACAAATATGAAAATATTGTGTGTGCTGAATAAAATTGTAATTTTGTTATTGACTTCAAGCTTTACGACTCATCAGCATAATATTAAATTACACAGTATGATCAACAACAAAAAAGGCTGTGTACATACAATACGAAAAGTGGTGTAAACATGCGTGAATACTGTTTACACAGATTACAGGGTCGTTTTCTATTTTGATTTGACGAAATTATGTATTGCCTCTTATTTTTCACAATTTATTGTTTTTTCCATTCTATGATCTCTGATGTGTTTTGTTTTACCAATTGTAAAGCCATTCTTTACATATTGATTTTGACTATGGATTGCTCCGTTTACCAGATCAAGATAAGGGATCTTGACAGGCTTTTCCGATCAACAAGGGATGCTTACTTCTCCTAGGTGCCTGATCCACCTCTAGTGTTTCCAGGGGTCCGTGTTTGCTCTGCTCTTGATTTTGTTTCTGTAAAGAATTTCTGAAATTGATTGCTGTTTGCATTTCCTAACCAGAATATTGCATAAACTATTCTAAAAGTTATTTTTTCATTGAATGATGATTAATTTCATTGTCTCAAGTACATATATATCATGACTGACAACAGAACAATACCTACTTTGGAAATATGTGGAGAAACGTACGATGTGGAAAGTGGCAGGAACTGAGTAATTATTGATAAGGAAGAGAAACCCCCGAGTATACTTGCTGATCAAGGTCTTGTCTAATTTTTTTTTTACGATTGATCAGTAAAATGGTGTAATAATTCAAAGTATCATCAGCTAAGGAGGAATAAAATTGATGTTAACTTTGATGTCTCACTTTCGCCGGCAGTGACCAATGTAAATGTATTGCCTTATAGACCACAAAGCAGGACTCTCAAGTAAACAGGCTCGGCATTACTTCTAACCCAAAACACAACAAAGACAACCGCTCAATAACGCTCCAGTACTTATCCTGTATCACAGTCAATCCTAGCCGCATTGCAACAGTGCACTACAAGTTCAATGACTTCCTTTCGTTACTGAGTCAGATATTTTGATAAAAGTATGTCGAGTTATGCAGATTGTCTTACTAATGACCTACATTTGTTGTGTTTGCAGATGCTACTTCAAGTCGCGGTTGTTGCTATAACTGTTGGCGCACGCTCGGGTAAGTGAGTGACTTGACCCGAAAGTCAAGAGGATGAATTATTATTCATTCAGTAAAAATAAATCTTACCTATTATGAATGATATCCTAACATATTTCCTATAGATATCTACATTTGTTATAATTGAATGACTGTTATTGACTTTTCGTTCTGATTTGAACTGTGAAAGCATTGATACATTTGTATGATTCTGTGACATTTTCAATTCTTTTGTTCGTTCATGGACCTGTATAGTGGAAGGAGTAGTTCCGTCTACAAGTCTTTATATCTGTATATGTCAGTATTCTTACTTGAATGACAGAAACCTTAATAAAACATTTAGTAAAAAAGGACATAAAACGGTTGTGGTATCGTTCCTTGTAATTGAATTTGAAATCACGATTTTTCAAATTATTGAGCCCAGCTTTTAATATGATTGGCTTTTTTACATACATACATACATACATACATACATACATACACATATTCAATGAATAAATATTCATATCCCCCCCCCCAAATAAATCAGTGGATAAAGAATTGCTGTCATGTCAAGGAAAGAAGTAACATAATATCAAACTATCTTAATAGTGTACTGGTATTACAATTTATTTTAGATCCATACATACATGTATCTAATTTTATGTCTGATCCATTTAAATTCACATGCGACTTTTAAAAAAATCAAATAAAAAATGCATCATATTGGAATATAATTTTTTTTAAACTTATAGTTAGACATAGTTATCAACCATGCATGAAGCAAGTCTATACTATTTCAATATGCAAGGAACAAAATGATTTCACGATTGTCAATGTTTCACCCATATTAACTGAGATGGTTAGGGATGAATATCCGACCTCCTGTCGCGTATTTTGTTGATAAACAAGTAAACGAAGCTGACGACAATGTATACTTGGACCAATCAAATATATCTGAAAAAAAAAAGATTTTATGTATTTAGAATGGTAGTATGTCGAAACAGATGTCAAAAGTTTGAGATCCTCGCTGTGGGATGGGCCTGCTTTTTGACAATATACTCGTGTGTACTGTGGGAGATTGTAATGAATGCTGTAAAAAAGTAAATTCAATATCAGTACGTTGCAGAAATCTTGTTATGCAAGATTATTTGGTAGGAAATAAGTATACATTCTAAGTTAATCTGAAAATACCATACAATTGCTATTCGTTATGATCAACTTGAATATTCAATTTGTTCTTCTTGTAGAGGTTAAAGCTGGTACAAATACAATCATTAGCATTCGACTACCAATGGCCAAATGCTCAGCTCTTTCTTGTGATGTATCCGCTACAGTACAATCAGAATATCCAGTGAATGAGCAGTGGGCGATATTTAAGAATCACACAGCGATGGTATGTTACATATACATTTATGTATACACAAATTATGGTTTACCCGGTACCAGATTTCTTAAACTTCTATATTGTGATAATGATCATTTTGAATATCAATAGATTTGATATCAAAAGATTTCAGATTTCGGTTATACTAGAATATATATATATATATATATACCTCTAAACACT
>CAJDSM010019885.1:0-20674 GCA_903981925.1 Ostrea lurida
TATATATATATTCCACTCAACTTTCTTCCATTAAACTACATTGCACGCTTTGTGGGGGAGGTTCAACAACAACGAAAGCACAAAAAAGAACCCACACCCACCCACACCCAAAAACACTGAGAAATATTGTCCATGCCCTCTCAGAGAAAACGGGGACTTGACACGAAATGTACAGAGCTCCTCGTGATTTTAGAATCGGTCATAACCAGTACCGCATATGTTGAGCCAGTATTACTGCTCTTTCAATTGTGCATACGTATACACATGTGGGTTAAGAGCATAATAATTCAAAAGATGAATATCAAATTTATTCAATTAGTTTCATATTAATTAGTAGACGATCAAATCGCAAAGCATAATCATTCAATGCATGATTCGACACTCAGGAAATTGATCATGAACGAAAAGTATAAGAACAAATTTCACATACCTTTTTTAAAAGTGATATGATGTTTTAATGTTATAGAGAATCACGGAATGGAATAGTGACCCGACAAAATACAGTGGCGGAAATAAACCGGATCCTCGAAACTGCATATCATGGTGCAACTACACAGTGACACTCGTGATACAGAAACCCAAGCAGTTTGAAGACTATGGTCTCTACCAACTCATTTTGAAATCATATATGAGAGAAAATGTCCTCTACGATAAACTTGTGATAAATTTTACCGTGCCATCATCTGTACCAGGTAAATATGATTTTTTTAAAAAGACAAGCATATTGGCGTATTTTATTTTTTTAGATTATACGATCCTACTATGTACAGTACATTTATGTATCTGTACAGTATCTGTATCGTAAATCACATTGTTCAGTCGTTCATAAAATCTATTTGTCCTTAGTACTGTTTGTGATGCGGTATCAAATATATCCAGAAAAAGGACAATGTCATATACCCATATGGTAGAAGTATGCACAGTCAATTCTTATATACTGTTTTCATCAGAATAAGTACTTTGTTTGATTAATATCTTTCTTCTAATTTCTCATTTTGAAAGCTATTGCGAATAATTTTTAAAAGATTTGAAAAATTGTAACAATTGTATTTTGATTTAGCTATCGAAACCAGTAAAATTAATACCAAAACCTCTGAAGGTAAATACATGTTTTGTTGAATCTTGAATAATAAAACTCTAGAATCTTCTGCAAATATTCTGCACAGTGTATGTGAACTTTTAACGTTCTTGTAGATCGGATGATTACACCCACCGACTTTTTATTGTCATTTTTAATAGTTACTCTTACTTTACGAAACTATAGCTGTAGTATCGTGTTCTGACTTTGAATTGCTTTCGAAGTTTTGATAAAATTCTCTTTCAAGTTTCAGCTCCTTACGTAGTGCACTGCAACTATCATATATTCAGTGTCAAATTTAAAAAAAGAAAGAATTTTCATGAAATTGGTTTCTATTTATAACTGTTACTTTCTTCATATATCTTTTTTACGACTGGAGCATGGACTAATTGCACACAAGCTAAAGCTATCAAATATACTATTTTCATTGAATGATAGTTAGTGACGTCATCTGTTTTAAGCTTTCGGTGTATGATTATCTTAGTTCAAAATATATGTGACAATTTTCATTGCGGAAAAAAAAAAGAAAACGATGGACTGATTGCTATTATAATTGTACATTATATTCCTTTAGCAAATATTGTTCTACGATTTTGAGAAGAAAATTAAATATATCTTTGACTTCGATATGTACATTCGTCATATTACATTCTTGAATTCAAGAAGGTCTAAAAATGTATTGAATGTTCACTTACATGTACCATGTATGGTGTGTTTAAATAAAGAACAATTATAATACAATACGTACTTTGATAGACAAATGAACTATAAGGATGTAAAGGCAAAGATAACGAACAGTGATCAATCTCGTAAGTCCCAAATAGAATACAAAAAACAAGAGTTGGGCAAACACGGAGCCCTGAAAACACCAAAGGTGGGATCAGGTGCCATTAGAGGAGTAAGCATCCCCTGTTGACCGGTCACACCCACCGTGAGCTCGATATCAAGGATTGCTTTATTCATACGAGACAAACTCGGTTTTCTGATTTGTCAGATATAGATAGGTATACCATTATTCTTCAGTTATTGGGCAAGTTTAGAAATAATTATGTGCTTTTAAGGAAATGATGGTGCATTGGTAGATGACAAGGAGTTATCCTTTACAACAATTCTGATTATCCTGGTGGCAGCGACGTCCGTGACCATCTTCATCTGCTTTACAGTGTGCATGGTGGTGGTTTGCAGAAGAAAGAACCCAAAAAGTAAGTTTAACGTGGCACGTTAAATATTGATATTATTATGTATCAGCTTTCTCGTTTCAATTTAATTATTGTTTCATATTGTATTTTTTCTTTTCATATGTGCTCTGTAGAAAAGAAACCACGAGACAGGTAAACACTCTTGTTAGTATATAAATGTTTCCTTGACCTCTGAAGTCTGTGTATGTACAGGTATATTATTGTTTCCTTGACCTGCAAATAAGAATACATTCTCTGAACTCCGTGTATTTAGAATATATTAATGTTTTCTTGACCTGTGAAATCCATGTATTTACATGTACATTAATGTTAATGTAGATTATCTGCAATCTATGAAAACAGTGTAAGTAAATATATGTGTTTTATTTTGATAAGGTGGGGCAAAACGTGAACTTATTAACTCTCATTTGATACATTTCTATTGATTTTATTATTTTAGGAGAAACAGACCTCAGAGTTCTCTAGGTGTGTCTGCCCACGTGTATGAAGAGGTAGAGTCTGTTGCAAATAATGCATACTGTGAAATAAACGAGGAAAATAGAAAGACGTCTGCACACCAGTACATTCAGCCCATCCCTGAAGGTACGCTGATTAATCTGCTAAATACATAAATCAACAGGATTTCTGAAAATTGGATTTAAATTTCGTAGTATGCAATAAATCACAAACAGAATGCAATTCTAGAACCTATTGTATATATGTGTATGTATATTTAGAAGCGGCTATTTACAAGGCGCCAGAGATATTTTCAAATACTGAATCGCCCACAACGAGAAGGACACAAGTCCAAGAAAGCTCAAATGGTAACTTGCATTGTGTAATGTACATGAATGCAACATATTAAAACATGCCATGCGAAATAATTTAATTTCATTGAAGCAAATACTTGCAACATCAGAAATTTCTTACGATGTGATTTCCTGTCTTTTTTTGCTCTCTAGAAAAACAATGTTATGTACGTTATCCTTCATGGAAACTAAATCGTCAAACTTCATCATGAATTATTTATGTGAATATAATATATGTGAGATATATTCATGAAAATCAGCTAGATAGTATTGAGAAGCAGATGAAATAGATACCATTAATTGATTGAAAATATCTTTTTTGTCAGATGCTATGGGATATTTACAACCATCAGTTAAATTCAGACCAGAAATGGCGATGATTAATAGATTATATGAAGGTAACCCTGCTATTTTTAAATTGAATTTAATATTTGTTGATATGGGTATGTTGCACAAAAAGAGATGAATGAAAATATACATGTATCTACATGTTTGATTTAAACTAGAAATGCATTCCTTAAAACGAAATTTAAATATGGATACTTAGTTTTAAAGTCTAATGATTTATACAATAATGATGTTAAATGTTTTTAATACCATAGAAGCTAATAAACAAAGAAACAAGAGACTGCTAGAGCCAACATACAGTAATTCAAGTGATCAACAATTGCCATCGACAACGTATAGTAACTCAAGGGAAGAACAATTGTCATCGACAAAAGGTATTAGACAATGTTTTAAAGTTCCGTAATATATACCGCTAACGTTGATGGGACCACTATTAAAATAAAGGCAAAGATAACGAACAGTGATCAATCTCGCAAGTCCCAAATAGAATACGAAACCAGAGTTAGGCAAATACGGACCCTGGACACTAGTCAAATCAGTGTGTGAAAAATGGCCCAACAATTGCTATGAAACAAATCGGACAGCATTTGTCCAGGAGGAGTAAGCATCCCCTGTCGACCGGTCACACCCGCCTTGAGCCCATTGTCTTGATCAGGTAGCGGAATACTCAGTACTCAAATCAGTTTGTGAAGAACTGCCCAATAATTGATATGAAACACATCAGACAGCATAGTCACAATGGCAGGGCATACTGGCAAACTATATATAATCGTGATAACGACCATAGAATTTGCTTTAAAATATTTATAGAAAACATACACTCAGAAATACATTGTATAAGCATTTTATCTATGAACAGTTTAACACGATTTTCAACACTGTAAGATATCTGGTAATTTATCTTTCGTGTAGAATCAACCACAACAGTTAATAACCCACAAGAAGTGTCAGAGAAATCCAAGAAAGACACGGACGCTGTATATGGTGAGCCATTTTAATCTTAAACAAAATGAAAAATTAAATCTTAATATCATCTTAGCAACATTATATTTGCTGTTTAATAAAAGTAATCTGTATCTACAATTATCTAATTACATTTACAGCTCAGCCGTATCCTCCTCATAAAAGGAACATCACAAATAAGCTGTATGAAGGTATCTACATCTATATACGCATCACATAGTCATAGGTATGATTTGATTTAATAAACAGACCAAAATCCTGCCAGGAGAATAAAAATATCATTTGAAAAGATTGCATATTAAACAGTGATCAATCTCATTATTCCTATAAGGAATACAAATTATACAAATCATGAGTTGGGCAAACATGGACCACTGCATATTCCTGAGGTTGGATAACGTAGGAGGATTAAGCATCCCATTTCGACCGGTCACAACCACCGTCCTATATCTTAGTAAATCGGTGTATAAAGAACGTCTTAGCAATGTGTATAAAAAGCACCAAACAACATTTGATTCAAAGACAGGTTGTATCATCCAAAATAGCTTGCAATGCATGTCGGGAATTTTACACACATACTACAAGTACATCTGATACAGGTATAAAATGAACTGAATTTAAATTGTTTAACATTTGCCGAGTTGGTTTTTAAAAACTAGTGAGCTTGTAAGCAAATTCTTGCACCAGGTCTAACGAGTGTCAGTAGTCATAAGTATAAGTTCCATAACTCCTTGATTATATAGCTAAACTATATATCATTTGTTTTATGTTGATAGTGTACTCATTTCTCGTTAAGTTTAGAAATTGAATGATCTGAATATCCATGTAGATGTATACAATAGCGCAGTAACGCAAGTTTAACATTTCATCGATCAGTGCTAGTGAAATGTTTCAAATTGTTTCAAATTGTGAAAAATATTGGCTAGTCCTTTAACAGGGTCCTTAATAGATAAAACATTGAAACCGGTTACAAGAGCTTTTCTGCATCCTAGCATGCAATAACATTAACTAGCAACCAGAACGTTTTGGTGCGGATCCTATTATTTCATGAGTTTTCATTCAGTAACAGCCCAGGTATTGTAGGATGAAAACCTCGAAAATCAGGAATATTTCATTATTAACAGTTTTATAAGTAACAAACCCATTGTTGTAGCTTAGTGGTTAGGACACTCACTTCGCATCCGTAAGGTCCTGCAGTTGATTCTCGATTCAAGTAGCGCATCAGACATAAGATGTGTAACATAGATAGTGACTCTTCTTTCACTAAACACCTAATATAAGAAGTGAAATCCTAGGTCTTGTGTCATAGTAGGCAATGGAATGATAAAGACCTTCTACGACCATCTATATTTTCATGTGGCACCTCACAGTTTGTGACGTCTTGATATGAGTGAACAATTTTCTATTTGGACATAAAATACAATTTCAAAAATCTGTTAATTATTAGCTAAGCAATAAGTAATGCATTCACTTTACAGTTGTGTTATTTTATTGTAGACGGCAATAAAACACCTGAAAAAACACCACAGGAGCCTACATATGGTAACGAACACAGGACGCCACTGTTACCAAAGAAAGGTACATTTATGTTATTAGCATGTGAAACAAAATTCTCTAAATATTTATTATGTGATTTTCTGCACGACAACTCATTTGTAGGTTTAGACCTAAGTGACCTTTTCTGATTAACAAGTTTGACATTAGGCCTTTTAATTTGGCTGTGTGAATTTTCCAACAAATCTAGGATTATTCAGATAATATTCAACTCAACTTTATGACAAACGGGACGACTTCAGCTTCTCCATCGTCAACTTCCCATATCTGTGTAGCAATATTTTATTATCACCTGCATCCTTTTGTAATCTGAATTGAAGTGGGAGTATCATAGTATTTAATATTGGTGTATATAAAACTAATCTTATAAGCAAAGACAGGGATTTCATCACATATAAAACAGTCAAGTAACCTCCCAAAATGAAGATTCAAGTTTGACCAGTGGAACATAATAGGGTATTCAAATTTTAATGAAGTGCTCAGATTATAAATTTAATATTCTAGCATCGTTATGCAGTGTATTATAGATTGAAGTTTGCACAATCCATGCTTATGGTCCTTTGGACCTAGTTCATTTTGATATATCTAGTTTGCTTAATATGGAAATCTTATCATATAGTGTGGATTCAAGTATCTTCAATCTTTGAATCTAAAAGAGATTCAAGGATTTTACACCTAAGTTCATCCACATATGACCGTGGACCTTTTATATGGTTAATGGTTACAGTGTCTGCGGTTTATTAATCTATTCATGACTTCATGCGAAAGTATGGCCAGGACGTAACGTAGACCATGTGTACACCTGTACATGAGTAGATTTTATAACATATGCAATTACCATAAATCTTTATTTTTATAGTCTCTAAAGCAGCGTCAGTGCAACGAAGTAAAAGTTTAAAAGAATCGAGTAAGTAAAACTTTATTTGAAGCATTTTACCAATCCCGACCCAAAATGAAAAAAAAAAAACAAAAACAAAAACAAAACAAAAACAAAAAACAAAAACAAAAACCAAACAAAAAACAAAAGCAAAAAAACCAAACAACACAGATACAAAAATAATATTTCACTGCTTTACTGATATCGAACGCATCAATTTCATTACATTTACGTCGGGAGAAACTAAGGGGTCATGAAATAAAAGAATATCGGGACATATATTGGGGGTAATCATTTTCTCTATAAACATTTCAATTCCCTAGATCATTCCATTTCGTTCAAGAGATTGAGAATTTTAGAGAGAGAGGGAGAGAAAGAGCATTATACTTATATTGTCTAATATACCCCTTTCATAGAGAACGAGGACCATAGTATATATGGGAAATTTCACAAGTCCATATAAAATTAATGTGAATGCGATGGGGCTTCTTCCAAATACACAAATATGTAAGTGCAGTCATGGGCATTGTTCATACAAAAAACCAAAATCTATTTTACACGTATTCTCGTTTGATTCACTTTTACCCTATATTAGGTCTATATCGTAATTGGAATAAAACGTCACTCTATTCCTTTGAAATTCTGAACAAGATACATGTATTTAAGGAAGCCAAAGCAAATCCATGTTTGGATTTTTCAAAACAAGACTGTGATGATGGATGTTGCTTATAATCTTCCGAATCACGTCGTTAGTTGTACTAACAGAGGAATAAATGACGTCAACATATGTGCCATTATTGGTTATAAAAAGTTCAGCCTTGCAGTCTGTTGTATTCTATGCAAGCTAAATTCTACAAGTTTTCTTTTAATTACAAACTTTACAGTGTCATCTTATATAAAATCCTCTTACATCGTCTTCTCTACACTATAATCCAGCTGGACATGCCATTACTGGTGATATCGATATAATTTAAATTTACTATACCTAAAGTCACTTACTTTAAAAGATCTGAAATTCAGAGAATCCCGATCTTTCAATTAGTGACTTCATCTCTATTATGAATTCTTTCGAAGATTATACCTGTTGATGGGATAAATATTAAAAGAAGAATTTAATTACTATTTTTTTAATACTGTCATGATAGATAAAATATATAAGAAGAATATTGAATTATCGTATCAGACACGTTAATACAAGAAATGCTTACTATCTATCATTCTGTGTTTAGTTAAACCAGAAGTGATGAAAGAATCAGATAGGTTGCATGAGGAATATGTATTGGTTCCAGCTGACTAAGCTTGTAACAACAATGTCTTTGTTTGTAAGGCTCATTATTACAACGGTACATGTACATCTTAAACGAACTTGCTTTATTCGACATTTGGTAATCCAACTTATATTCCATGGTTCTATCAAAAGATGAAATTCTTCAAAATCGTGTTTCAATTTTAAACACATTTGACATTGCAGATCCAGTACTTCACAAATCTCCTAAGAAAAATTTGATTGCTGAGAAGGTCATGGCACACTATGTGCAAGGGGGGGGGGGGTTATAAATCAAAATGTAGAGTGTGAAAAGATTCAAACATATGTTAGTATACATTTTAAACTACAATTTTTCCAAAATCAGCAGCATCATAATGTACGAAGTCTCCGGTCGTTATAATGATCTAATTTGTAAATACAAGCTACATGTACCACTAAGTTCAATGCTGTATCATGGCGTGTTCATACCAACTGGTAGCCTGTTCGGTGGATACCGACTGTGACTACCAATTTACTCCGTTTATTTCATTGAGATTTACATGGCATATACTAGTATGATATTGATCAATGTTCTTTATTTTCACTTTTCACGTATTATGTATTGCTTTATATCTACAATATTGATATTAGTTTAATAATTTGTGCATTTCATTTGTTGAAAGCTGAAGCACCAAATGTTCCTCCAAAGCCATTCAGCAGACATATGCATGTACCTAATCAATTGTATGACGGTATGTACTCCAGTAAAATGTGAATATTGTTGATAAAATGAATAAACCATAATTGATTTTAACCCATTTTTGTCATGTCCCGATAATATTTTCATTATCTGATGTATACACATATAATTGCAATGATTCGGTGACTTTGTCATCTGTGTTGCAGTGTTCCATTATCGCCTGCATATGGTGTTTATGTCTCTCAAATTTATCCGATACACAAGAGCTTGTTTGCGTATGATCAGTTCTTGAATCGATACAGACTACTGACAAACAAGTTGACGTTACAGAGGTTTCAACAGCCTCATATAAAGTCAGAATTATGCAAATTATATGGTCGTTAGAACGATCTAGTTTGTTTATATTGATTGATTGATTATTTATTGTTTTACGTCCCACCGAGAATATTTCACTCATATGGAGACGTCACCAATGCCGGTGAAGGGCTGCAAAATTTCGGCCTGGTCTCGGCACTCAGGGCCTTTGAGCAGGGAGGGATCTTTATCGTGCCACCCCTGCTGTGACACGGGGCCTCGGTTTTGTCGGTCTCATCCGAATGACCGCCCCATTCAGTCGCCTCTTACGACACGCAAGGGGATGCTGGGGACCTATTCTAACCCGGACCCCCACGGGTTGTTTATATAAATTGGCGAAGTAAACAATGTGTTAAACGTAATCAACGTCTCAAAAAACATATATACAAAATCCGAGTGTAGGGCAACACGGACCTCCGACAAAAGCGAAGGCAAGATCAGGTGCCATGGAGGAGTAAGCGTAAAACATGTCATTTGGTCAAAATGTCTCTGACGTGTTTTATATTACTTGCTAGGCCGATATCTACGCACTGATTTTGACTGCGAATTACTTGGTTTATGGGGATCACGACTGGTGTGACCGGTCGACAGGGTATATTTACTCCTCTTAGGCACCTGATCCCACCTCTGGTATGTCCAGGGATTCGTATTTGCCCAAATCTTAATTTCATATTCCTTACAGGAGTTTTGAGATTGATGACTGTTCTTTATCTCCATGTTTTCATACTTCTAGAGAGGGAGAATATGTACTCCCAGAAAAAGCCACTGACCGTTACTACTAGTAGTCCTCCTCCTGTGAAACTTCCACAGAGGAAATGTGAGTACTTCCAGCCTGTTGCAACATTGTATGATAGTAAACGATTTTCGAGCTCGATCTTGGTACAATTATAAATATACATGTACGTATTTGTTCTTAATATAATTTATGTTACGTTCCATATAAATACTTTGACAATACAAAAAGAAACTATTAAAGTACCTGGCCATAAGTGAGTCATCTTTACATTTTTCCACTATATATTTTATTGAAAAAACAATTTTTGTAAAAAGAAATCTATTGTGATGTGCATTTAGTACATGTACCAATTTTCATAATTTTTTCACCTATTATTCAAAATAGGTGAAATTTTAATTTCCTATAATTCGAAACAAATTATAATGTCATGATCTGAGAGAATAGTTTATGAAATCATGACGGCAATTTTTTTAACCTCAAAATACTATTATTTCTTAACAAGTCTATTCCGTGAAATGTTAATTTTGCATTTGGCCTGTAATTTCACTACAAAACCTATAGATAATACCATTTTAAAATGATGTGAAGAGACTACAAACAATTCTGCATTTTTTGATATTATATCCATAAAAATGAGCTATAATGAATGCTGCAATAAGTCTTTTCAATTAAATATATAATGAAAAAAACGAAATGATGACTCACTTATGACTAAATACTGTGCATGTACATGGATGTCATTCAGTCGGCTGAAAATTCCCTGAAAGGTCTGGAAATGTGACTAAAAGACGGAGCTCTGATATTCAGCCACCTTTCAGTAACCATTTAGCTGACGGAATGACATGGCGTCATCCTGTGGTTATGCCCATGTTGATAATTTATAGTTTTTCTTTATTAAAAAAACACTGCGTGTCTCTTTGCACTATTTTTCCTTTCTGTACATTACATACTCACAAACAAAGCGAAATGATTAATTTCAAGTGCGCTGTACATTGTAAATTACATAGTTAAGGTTTGTATATTTCCAGTTTCTAGATCAAGATCCGAGGATCCAGAGTTTTTGCATGTGCATTCGTGTAAGTAATTCCTGTTACAATGAAATGAATCATTTATTAGAGAAAAATCTAAAAGGAAAGATCTGTTTGTGATGTTGGGATCGATTGGTTAATCATCCAATCCATTTCCATGATTTCAAATAAGGCCTAGAAGTGTATTATTTGACTAGATTGGCACAACGATTCTCTGTTCTTTTCTCCCTTTGGATATTCATACTTCTTTATTTTGATTGAATTCGGAAAAATTCATCCCCTGACGGCAATGATATTTGCGCTGATAAGCGATCCTGTCTTTTTAGATTGACCACATTGTTCGCTCATTTTTTTTAAAATAGTGAAGTAGATAACACGTTTGCAAAAGCTGGTCCTCAATGCAACTGTATAATATTTGAATTTTTAGCATACTTAAACCACCGTGCGTTTAGTGATTATTTTTTTGAGTATGTAAGACAAAATGTATTAACGATCTATTGCCTTTGAGAATGGATTTTTTTTAAATAAAGGAAGCCTTAAACCCAAGATAATGTAATTTCCTTTAAAAAGTTCTAGTAATATCACTATTTAAGGGTAACGCAGTTTTTATTGAGCTCTTTTCCCAACCGGAAGTCCCTGGTACTATTTTCTAATCCCTCACCGTGTCTAATGTGAGGCACATACAGGGGTTGTTTAAAGTCAGCATTTCACAAATTCTATGGTCGTTAATATGGTCTAATTTACCAGTACAACCTGTCAATTGGTTAATGTTGTATGACTTGTTTCATAGAAATTGTTAGGCCTTTCTTCACACCCGATTACTCGGATTTCCTGATCTAGATATAGGGCTCACAGCGGGTGTGACCGGTCAAAGAAGATGCCTATTCCTAATATGCACATGATCCTGCCTCTGGTGTGTTCGGGGTTTCGTGTTTGCCTTGTTCTTAATTTAGTATTCTTTGTAAAGGCAAAAATAACGAATAGTGATCATTCTCGTAAGTCCCAAATAGAATACAAAAACAAGAGTTGGGCAAACACGGACCCCTGGACACACCATAGGTGGGATCAGGTGCCTAGGAGGAGTAAGCATCCCCTGTTGTAAGAATCATGAGTATAATCCTATTTGTTATCTTCACCTCTCCAAACGACCGGAATTAAAAGAGAAAGTCGTGAATCTTTCTGATTTGACTTTTAGAAACGAAGGTCCCATGTCACGGTGTATGTCTGTACCATAAAGAATCCTCACTGCTACAACCTTGACCGTCAAAATTTTTGGCACTTCATCTAGAAGTAGTTGCGTTTCTGTAAAAATTGAAATGTTCTCGCATTGTCGACGTAAAACAACATACAAAAGTCGAATAGTGTTTTTGAATAAAGATAAAGGAGCAGAAGCGGATTGTGATTCTACAAAAAAAATGCATAAGGGAATAAATTGTGATATCATATAAAAGATTATTAACTTGTATTCCTGACCAGATTAGTTTACCGCATAGATTGTTTGATGGTGACCTGTTTGGTCCAGTGCATAACACGTGACGTTGGGTTTTCTTCTATAAGGTACATAAATAGTAACTTAAAGATGCTGTTCGAAATAACCTAATGAAGAAAAAATACCCAATATCCACACTAAGTGTTACAATGGCGTTTGATTTACTTCTTCACTTACAACGTGCAATTCCTCCGCATTGTACTATAACTAAAGCATTGCAATTTTCTGACACACCTTGTTTTCTATTTAAAGAAAAACTATAGATTTTACGTTTTAGAGAAAATGCTTCAAAGAATTCATTGCGCTTCTCCACAGGATATATGCATAACGTGGGGAAATATTTAAGAGTTGACACTAATGATGTATTTTTTTTTCAAATTGCAGATAAAAGATGACGGGTTAAAGAAGAGTGTAGTGTGGAATGTGCAAACTGTTAACTTCATATAATTATTTTGTATCAAATGTTACCATGTCATTGTTTCTAAATAAATGTATTTGAAATCATAATACCAATATTTAAAAAATAATTTATTTTCATTTATTCATGAAATCTGTACAGTATCAAATATGCAACAAATATATTATCACTCATTACAACGAAAGAAGAAAGATCATTCTGTTTCAAACAGGTATAAATAGGAAAATGACATAAAATAAATAAACAAACAATTCTATGCAACAGAGAAATATACAAATCATACTTAACAATATGCTTCTTGTATTCAAGGTATAACAACTAGGATATAAATTTCGCCATGAAACTTGATCTGTAACTTTGAAAATGTTAAGCAGTTTATTTTAATTTGCGATGAAATTTAGGAAAAGCATGTATTGGGTGTTAATGAGATGTTTTTGTTCCTCAGAGACCTGTATCACCGGACGCGTTTATTATTATTTGCAAAGGTATATGCATTGCAGGATTGAAACTGTTTTAGTGTAAGGTATGTTACACACACAGAGTTAATACTTTCAATCTTTGATATCTTTCTCCTCTCAACATGCAGCTTGATAACATTTTAAAGTGAAGAAAACGTCGATGCATTATGATTTATATAATTATCACTTAGATTATTGTCTCTGTGGCCAGAGTATATGACGAACAACATCTTGCAGTAGTTTAAAACTTTAAAACAAAACAACACTTTGCATAACAATCACGTTGACCAATAATAAAACAACCTAACTGTTCCACGCAAATAAAAATCGTGTTATTTACTAGTATCTTAATATAGAAATCAAAAGCATGCTAATGTACTACAACCACTTGTTTACAAAGAGAACCAACTTTCTAGCAGTTTTGATGGCCAGTCTAAAACATAACGCATATATATATTAAGAATATGTGTTGCTTTTAAAGCCGTCTACCTAGACTCAACAAGTTCACGTTCCACGGCAAAATTAGTTTAATGGATACTTGTATTTTCACAATTATCCAAACTTAATTAAACCTTTTAAAAAGTAATAAAATAATATAAAAGTTTCAATTGCTGTTACGTCTCTTTATAACGTTAACTCAGAAAGCAATATCCGAAAAAGCAGAAATTCTACAGCTTTCGACGGTGCAAACAAGTATAACTTTTGGCAACGTTTCATAATACCTTAAAAGAACACTTATATAATCTACTGCTGCGAGAATTGTTATGCAGAGGTTCATTTTGTGTACATCTATAAGGCAAAGAATGAAAAATAACCATAACAATTTTATGATAATATCCAATTAGAATGTTTGAATATTACAAGTTCAAATATTTTAGAAAACAATTACATTTTTTATAGTTTAAAAAAGTGTCAATAACAATTTCATTATACAATAAAACAACGTTCTACAATTCATTAAACTAGTAGGAGCCAATACTCGGCTATACATATTCTCAAATAACCCACGATAAATGTACCATGGAGCATGAAAGGACATAAAGCTCTGCTTTTTAAGATTAAAAACATTGCAAATACTTCTAAAACACGTGATGAGAATGGAAAAAGAAATGTATAGCACCTTCAGAATTTGTAATATTTGGTTCCAAATTTGGATGTTGTGCTTCATATGATCGTTAGGTGGATTTCAAACAAACACTACATCTGGGATCTCTCCAGAGCTTCTGTCAACTCTGCTTAAAAATTTGATTGCATAAGAATCATTTTCAGTTTAAGGCCTTCATAAAGATTTTGGCACGCCTCCTATGTGAAATTAATAATGTCCTTTTTCTGTGTAAACCTAATCTTCCCTACATTGGAATGGTGTCCTCGAGAATTCATTTGTTGTAGTCACCCCGTTTTGCAAGGAGATTCTTTGCGGATATTTCGTCTTGGTCTCCCTGAGTGTCATGTGTTCTAAAGGCAACGCGACAGATGCATAGAAGGTGCAGCTCTTACATCGTGTATTTTGGGGAAGACATGTGCAAATGTCGGCTGTGGGTATTAGCATTGTCAATTTGATCATTCTAGTGATCTATTTACATTAATAAAGACCAAAAAATATTCAGAGACCAATACAACGAAAGGTATCACGACTTGGGACCATAATTACTTTTCAACGATTTGATCTGCTGTTGCATTTTCATCAAATGCAAATTCATGACAATGTAAATCTAAAGGTGAGATAAGAATGAGTCCATATCATCATATTTTCACATATTTTACATATATATTGTATGTATGGATTTTTCTTACTTATTAATATAAAATACTGGTCTGAGTCGTAAGACCTTTCATAAAACGGGTTTCAACTCATTGAAAAGTTCTTCAGCTTCTTGGAACATTCAGGAGATATATTCTTGTCATATACCTGTTGCTTTTATTCCCTTTTCTCGATGCATTTATGTCTTAAATTGAGCAATGGCGCAATCAGTATATTTCTAGAGAGTGCAGAATCTCCTGCATCCACACCAAAATCCCAACCCCATGTAAAAAGCGGGTTTGGACCATCCAGTAGCACTAGAAATCGGACAGATCTCTTAAACTTCAGTGACGTCATCCATGTCCTTCTCTATCTTTTCATCCAATCCATGTGATATCATTCCGTTGCCTAGTCAGACATCCGCTTCCTCCGTTTCGTGTCCGATATTTTGGTTGTTAGTCCTAATTTGGATACATTTTTTGCTGCGATACATATCCCACAATTCTGCCACGATTTCCGCCACCACGATGTCACTCGAATTCTTCCCTATTAACCTTAACGTGAACACTCCATCGTGTCTCAAATAATCCATTACAAACCGAGCCGCCAGTTTTCGGTCTGGTCCAGTGCCTAACCGATCCATCAATTTCAAGAATTTTCGCACATACTGAATCCTCATCGTTGGAAAGACCATGTGCCAGATCCAATTAGTTAAACTATAGCACGAAAAAACGCAAACAAACACGAGCCAAAACCACATAAAAATGTATATCTTTTCGTTAAAGAGATTGATTGGCAGAACACATTGTACAGTATACTGTTGTAGATTGGTCACTTGGCGAATCTGGAAATCGCACAATGTCACTCTTGGAAATCTGTGAGATCCGGACCACTCTTTTCCACTTACCAATTCGTCTAACACCTGGAATCCATATACATTGTAGTCAGTGCCTAGAAACTCATTGAGAAGAAACAACTGTCCAATGGCGTTGGCAATGTAGAGACATTTCATAAGCAAATATGTCGCCACAAGAAAGTTTCCATACCGTCGTCCACACAATATAGATAATTTCGTGGACAGAACATGTCGTAATTGCACACAGCAGGTGCCTCTTGTGTCTCGTTGATTTGAAAGACATCTATCAACGTGTTTGACTAGATATTTTATTGTTCGAACTCGATTTTCTGGACTTTCGAACTGAGCATTACTTCCAAGACTAACGATTCTATCTACATTTATTCCAGATTGACCATTCAAAATCCGCCAAATTATGCATGGAATATAAAATAAGAGTGCTTGTACAAGTAGCATAACTGGAACCCACTGATAGTAATTCAACTCTTTTTCTTTCCGCAAATGCAGCTGGTGTTGTGGCGGTACCATCTGAAAAAGAAATATAAAACGATTAATTTCATGTTGTATATATCACAAAGGCGTTACAAACATGTGAATAAGTGAAAATAACAAATAGGGAACAATTCCATAAATCCCATGAAATATACAAAATTAAGAGAATGGCAAACATGGACCCCTGGATATACCAGAGGTAGGATCAGGTTAACAGGAGTAAGCATCCCCTATCGACCGGTCACATCCACCGTGAGCCCTATACCTTGATCTGGAAAACGAAGTAATTCGTAGGACAGTCAGATGTACAAATGTAAAGAACGGCCAAACAATTTATATGAAACACGTCAGACAACCTTCGTTTCAATGATAACTTGTGTTTACAAATTAAACCATGGTAATGACGAAAGTAGTTGTGTAATGCTAACTTTAACTAGGCTAGGCACCTGGTCCCACCCCTGGTGTATCCAGGGGTCCATGTTTGCCCAAATCTTATTTTGTATTCTGTTTGGGACTTATGAGATTGATCACTGTTCGTCATCTTCAACTTTTCATTGAAGCCCCTGTTATATCAGTATGTTTGACAGTCGCCAGCCCTGATTTTAAAAAAAACTGACCATAATGCAGGACAAGCTCTCACATATTGAATCAGTTTCAAGACATAAAACACCATATACAGGTGATAATAGAATATTGTTACATGGTATGGGAAGTTGACGACGAAGAAGATGAAGTCAGTAACGCTTGCTCCAAAGTTACTGCTTGCTCCTTTAATATTGTTTCATACATGAGATAAAGTCCGTAAGCTACAACAGATTGTTATTTGATTGGTGATTAGCGTGAAATTGATTAAAAACCTACTTTCGTTTACATAACCTACCCTGAAAAGCAAAAATGATAGTTAAAGGGTGGACATGCTTTGGCGGATCTAAGCCATTGCGATTTTTTTAAATGGCAGTAAATTGTGATTATGTTGATCTGTGCTTGATTTTGATCTTACAGAAGGAATAAGTTTAGATCATTTTTAAATACATACGATATTCCTGTTCGTTTCTTATAGAATCGGCCATTTTGAAACAGAGTTCCTGGTTGCATCACTGGAGTTGAAGTCCGCAAGCTATAGTTGAATTCTACTTGTTTAGCAATATTCATGAAATTGCTTAAATATTTTTCCTTTTTGATAAACTACCCAGAGATAGCGAAAAGAGAGGGTGAATTGGTGGACACACTTGGGCGAGTGGCATGGAACCATCATTTAATTATATGGTCGTGGTGGTGGGGGTATTCCAGCAATATATAAAGGCAAAGATAACGAACTTTGTACTAATTTATGTACGCATGCTTATTGTGATTTCCCGCGCCTGTGCGGGTGTTTTTCTAGTATCTTAGATATAATTCTGGACTGAACTTAATACGCGGAGGCATTATCCATTACACTGGTACAAAGACAATTTATATGGAGAGAGATAGAGAATGGAAGAGGATATCATTCCTTTCAAACTCACTTATGTTATACGATATATTCCCTTTTTATCGAGGTGCGAAAAGTCACATCTTATCTAATTTATCATAGCACTTCAAAGCATTCAGATGACATTGGATGTTCCAAGTCATTTTTGTTTCATCAATGATTACATAATTGTAAGGCTTATCCAAACACTTCAACGACTTCCAACAACGTTCTCTTTTTTCAATACAAAGAAACCTTCATAACCTTAAAAGAGATGAGTTGATTTGAGGAATAATGATATAGTGTTACGCGGTGGTTTTTACATTGTACAGGAAGCATTTTAACCCTGCACGCGCCACGCTTCCATTTCACACCCAGTCATATGGTGTAGTTTCTAATGTTTCTCTACGTAATTGCACTAAGATGCCCTTTAAGATATCCTAAGACTAGTACAAAATCTGAAGCATATCCGGTATTGAACTCAAACAACGATTTAGTTTCGCATCAAGGTTGGCGATTGATTCATATGGGATGAAACAAAGTATTGAAGATGCGATTCATTTTCGCATGATTACTAAAAATAGTCTTTACTTAATCCAAAGTAAATTCCAGATAACATCAAATGCATTTGCTGTGGAAGATGCAATCTGTTAATGCGTGTGTTTGTGTGCGGTGTTGCGCTTCTTTGATACATTTAGCTGGAGTTTGGGCAAGCTAATGGAATTTCCAGTCATTACTCCGATAAAAAAATACCGCATGTTTGGTTCTGAGTACTGTTATCAAAATATACAAGGCCGCTCGAATGAAAAGGGCTAATCGAGGGGAATATAAAGGAATGTTTATCTTTTCTCGGTTTTTTTCTTGCATTAAACATGATTCATACAATCTCTCGCTGTTGAAGTTCTTCATTATGGGCTCCGTAACACCAAAAATGGTTATTTTATGACGTCTCTTTGCATGTCTAACGATGACTTAAAGGAAAACTGATGAATAGCAATTGTCAGTTTTACAAATTTACATAAAGGATGGTGAAAGTAGTACTGGCATCGCGTTAGAATACGTTTGGGATATGAAATCTGATTCAGTTTCATAAATCATAACATAATTTCATTCCTTTTTGGCGCTTGACGGAGAAAAGGACTATGATAATAAAGTTGATCAGACAGATATTCGGATAGAGGCAGGATATTTCTTTATATTAAGCTTATCTATGACTTCATACATTTTGTCAGTTTTAAAGTAGTGTCTTTGTATTGTCGTCCATTGATTCGAAAGGGATATTTGGTTATGTTATGAAGCTTTAAGCTTCATAACATAGCCCCCCCCCCTTTTTACATATAATTGTATATAATGCAACAGTGCAATAGTACTCTCAATAGACGTGTTTCAAATTTATTGGGTGACAGTATTAATACAATACATGTTGTTATGACATCAAATACATTTGAAAAGTGATGATAACGAACAGTGATCAATCTCATAAATCCCATACGAGATACCAATTAAGACTTGGGCAAACACGGACCATAGATATACCAGAGGTGGGAATAGGTGCCTGGGAGGAGTAAGCATCCCCTGTCAACCGTTCATACCCGACGTGAGCCCTATATTGATATATTGTTAATTTTGCATTTACCGCCTATCGTAAATATCCAAACTTTACAAGAGGACACAATATACCTCACGTAACTGGGGAGGAAACACATCTCCTTTTCATGAAAAATCCAACATATCAAAACCCTTAAAACATTCCTCCTTTTAACCAGTTTTAGAAAACAGAATGCATTTGCAAATGGAAATATTTTGAGAATAAATAGGAATTTGGTTTCATAATTTTCTGCATGATTGTAAGACTAATTAGTATAATCTGAAGATCATTATCATTAATTAACCTTCAAAAAACGTCATATTCCCTTAGGCTGTTACCCTCGATATGAGTTTTCTTGTGTGAATAAATCTTCTTACATCTTTCAATATCCCTTACTATCATGCAATAGGCCTTAATATCACACATCAAAAGAAGTTGAAGGTTGTTGTACAATGAGTGAATCCTTCAAACTCTGAGAAATCTCTTCATTTTATTCATTGGCCCTATAAAACGTCTTGTATAAAGTATGATTTCGCCATCGAAAGAGTGATACAAGCTCTCATTTATGGACTTTTGTGATTTTTTCCGGAATGATGAAAAAGGTGTTTTGTTTGCAAATAAGAAATTCTAGTATCCAAACTTCGCTGTGATTTGATGTCTCATAAAACTAGCCTAAACGACTCAGATTAAGTACGATTTTTTAATCAAATAATATTTATGAAAATATCATTTGTTGATATCTTTCAAATCTTAGGATATAATCTGCAAAAACGTCACGGTCAATTGGAAAAAAAACTTTGTCCAAAATATGAATATTGGATATTTCAAATTCGAACCAAGCCCGATTGGAATCACAAAAAGTCATAGAAAAAACTATGTTCTCTTGATATAAGATGGTTTACAGTTTGAAACGTGCATACAATCAGCAATAATATGATAATTTCGGTAATTTCTATCAATTTTGAGTTGGATCGGTACTTTTTTTCTTTCATTTTATAGCAATATATCTAAAATTTAGATATTCATTTCAATTTCTTTTTCAAATATGCCCGTCTAACATGTGATTTTTATAACTTACATATTTGTGAAAATTCTATTTGTAAATTTAACAAATATTTTACATTTTTTTTTTTATTTTTTCCCTAAAAAATTAGAACTTATATTTGAGAATTTAGGCATGCTTTATCATGCACCAATTAGCAGCGAAGTTTGGATTCTAAAACCTCTTATTTGCAAAATTTTCATCATTCCGGGAAAAAAACCAAAACTACAATGCAATTAAGAGGTGAGAGAGAGAGAGAGAGAGAGAGA
>CAJDSM010019887.1:0-17122 GCA_903981925.1 Ostrea lurida
CCTTCCGTTTTAGTTTCAGTTGTTTTCGGGCCTAACTATTCATGTCCGTGATTTTGTAAGCATTTTTTCTGCAGATTTTTCAAAATGATTGGATTTGAACCATGAAGTAACATAATCTAAAATGTATTGTTGAACACATTCAATGGCGAGTCAAGACTGGTAATTTGTTCAATACAATATAGTGTAATGTACATTTTTGATCAGCATTAAAGGAGCTTACTTTTCAACAATTTTTTTTCTTTGTCTGGAATGATTGCCTCAAGTATCCGGGCTTAACTCTGCCAATTCCTTGTCCTCTTGAGCTGGCTAAAACATCTATCGGGAATATTTTTTTGTAGCACATCTAAACACTGGACTATACTGACAGAATTTTGTAGTACAGCTAAACCCTGACTTACTGATAGATGATTGTAGTACAGCTAAAACCCTGGCTTTACTGGCAGATGTTTGTAGTACTGCTAAACCCTGTTGTTTTCTTGGTGACCATCGAGGAGTAACTGGTGTGGGGAAATGGAATTGGCAGAGCAGAATCCATTTGGAGTGACTGTAGATTGTTGCTTGCACTGTCTGTGGAAGGTGACATAATGAGTGGACGGAGAAAGTGTATTTCTTGTGTGGAGGGCAATGTTGTGCAGCATGGGTCTTGGTAACATCTCAGGTGGCTGTAGATCGTTGCTTGCATTGTCTGTGGAAGGTGACATAATGGTGGACGGAGAAAGTGTATTTCTTGTTTGGAGGGAATTGTTGTGCAGTATAGGTCTTGGTAACATCATGTGAAGATTTAGAGTGAGTTGCAAGTCATGGTGTGTGTATGGTGCTGTAAAGTCATGATTCCATCTGTGATCTGAAAGATGGCATTTTCAAAGGACTTATGTACAAAGAAAATGCATTGGTTGATAATAATGCAAGTATATTTTCTTTAAAGTATGGCACACATGTAGATCTTGCATTAAAACAGTGTGTACAATTCTACACCCTAGTCCGTTGCATAACATTTTTAAAATTGTTTTACAATTTGATGTCCATACCTGTGTGTCACTTTGTTTCATTAAGTTAACTAGGATTTGAATGTAGCTTTGTTCTTCTGGTTTCAGCAGTACCTCTAGCGTCAGCAATACTTTTCGCGATGGAACTTAAATGAAAAGATGAATAATTTTATTCTTCATCCTAAACGCAACTCAGAAAGGTCCTACGCAAAAAAGAAATTAATATTCTTCCAGGAAACTTTTATCTCCTGTCTGATTTGTAATTAACATTATTCTTATAATTAAGGTACTTTAAAACACGTTGCTTACATTTGAAAACAGATTAAATATATAAATGTAGATACCTGGAGACTTAGTAGGCATTTGGAGAGATAGGCAACTGTGTTCATGGAGGTTGTCATTTGCCCCCAAGTGTCGTGGACTTGATGCTGCATTAACAGCATGCATACATACTTTCTATGTGTCTGACATAGCTAGAGGTGATGATGGGTCAGTGATATCAGACGACGCACTTAGCACACAGCTGTCATTGTTTGGTTTTTCATTGTTGCTGAATTTTGTGGGCTTTCAGGTAGGCATGGTAATGATGACATCGCGCAATTTTTAAATTGGCCAGCAACCTGAGTTGATTACTTTTTCTGTAATGGAGTTAGAGCTGCAAGTACTCCTACAGATTTCTTTTGCCCTTCATTGTTTTTCTGCATTTTATCCTTCTTTTCTTTGCTGGCCTATTCTTTATTGTTCTTTTTGGGGGACTTATTGATTCTTCTGGCTCCTCAGATTCCTGCATTTTCCTTGTCTTCTGTCTCTTGTCGGCGCTATCATCCATACTCATGGAACACCATGACCCCCTATGCATTTTTTAGCACCTTTGAGTATGCCTGTGTGGCAAACTTTCATCTATAAAACAAGATGTCATTTGCTAAAATTCATGGCTGCATGACATTATTTAAACAAAGTGGAATATTTCAATAATATTAATTCTTAAATATGCATAAGTATCTTGCCTTATTGAACAAATATATGAATAATACATCACGTTTGAATTTTTGCAAAAAAATATTTGATTTACATTTGAAAATGCTTATCGTCATACTTTACAGTAAGATGTACTGGGAAACCGTGAAAAGGTAGAGGGTAAGAGCGCTGGTTTTGTAATAATTGCCCTGGCGAACAACTCCCTATTCTAGAGAGTACCAGATTGACTAATACGTTTTCAGCAAATATCAGTGCACTGTGTGTGAATACAATTACTTTTATATTTTAATATAGAATTGTTTTCTGTAACCTCAAAGGATGAAGGAAAAATTGATATTAATGATATATAGATGTGGTAAAAGTTTTATTCCTGTTTAGGACATTGGTTAACCATGATTCCGCCGACAATATGCTGCCTGAACCTGCAGATAATAGTACATCTGAACCAAATTCATTGCCAGAAATAGATGAGACTCCACCTGAGCCAGGCAAAGATGACATTCAGCCTGAACAGGAGATTGAAGCTTCATCTCAGAAGTCGATCCTACATTCAACATCTTAAATTCCTACCAGATACCTGCCCAAATACAGGAGAAGTATGTACATGATGTATTATTTAATTTAAGAAAAGATTGTTTGCAATTTTCTGAACTAAATCACCTGCATCAATGTATTCTTGCTGCAATTGATTGGGATGAAATATATGAGAATACACAAAGCACAAACTACTTTTACAGTTCACTGGTTGATGACCCAATGGATGGATGTTTCGGATTTCCAACATTTCGGTTTGAGCATCACTGAAGAGACATAATTTGTCGAAATGCGCATCTGGTGCTGTCGTGACCTATTACATTAAAGAGCAGGTCAGGTAAAGAGGGAAGAGAAAAATTATAAGCAGCAGTACCTTTTCGTATACAGTAAAGGTATCCACATTTGTATATAAGACTGCGATCTCGTAGGATTCTATTAGTCTACTAACCATGTCTCTGACAGGAAATATACTCCCGATTATCTTGTTTTCAGAAAACAACAGCGCATGCCACATATTGGTGCTCCGTTGGGCCAACTGGGAATATATGCAGAACCACCGTAGTTCAGCGAGGGGACGTATTCCTGGCTGGTCTAAAAGTCGCATAGATTATGTTTTTATAAACATATCATTTTACTATAACTTAAAAGATATCAGAATTCGAAAAGTTCCAGGTACTCATTCGAACGGAAGTCGCATGACTGATCATAAATATTTAAAATTTTGTTTTGTTATAGATAAAAACAAAAAGAGGAACGGGATATTGGAAGCTAAATGTCTCATATCTGGAAAATGAAAAGTACAAAAAGGGAATAATGGATGTTATTCATAATAAAGGCTCGTCCCTTAATCCTTAACGGCATGGAAATTGATTAAAAGAAAAATTAAAGATTTCTCCATTGACTTTGCAAAGCATGAAACAAAAATCAATTAAACAAAAAATCAAATCAAGTGAACATGAAATAGAAGACATGGATAGTGGAAACACTGATGATTTTAATTACAAACGTTAAAACATTAGGAGCGGAATTAGACGCTATTTATGATAAAAAAAATCCAAAGGTTCACATATATTAAGATCTAAAATAAAACGGGGGAGAAAAAACTCAACCGTACTTTTTAAGCCTTGAAAAGCATAATCAATTCATCAAACATAATTAAAGAACTAAAATCACAGCTGGAAGGGAGAAAAATAAACAAAACAAATGGAACAGTGGGCGAAATGTATTCTTTCTATAATGATATATATATATACTAGTAAAAAGACATATCAGATGTGAAAATAGATCAATACTTTTCTGAAGTAAATGATCTTCCTAAACAAAGTAATGAAGACAAAAAAAATTTAGAAACTTTTCCTACATTTGAAGAGTGCACAAATGCGGTCAATAATATGAAAAAGGAAAAATCACCTGGATTAGACGGCCTTCCAAGTGAGTTATATCAATGGTTTTGGGAAAAGCTTGGTCCTTGTTTTTTATAAAGCCCTTCAAGAATTTTTTTATGATGAGAAACTTTCGTATACACAAATACTTTCTGTTATATCACTTATTCACAAAAAACAAACATTAAAAAAATATAGACCAATAAGCTTGACAAACACAGATTACAAAATCATTGCTTTCATTTTCGCAAAAAGACTTCAGAATATACTGTATAAATTAATCAATGAAAGCCAAACTGCACACATTAAAGGAGATAATGCTAGACTAATACTCGATATGCTTGACTACTGTGAAACACAAATGGTATATTACTATTTTTAGACTTTGAAAAAGCTTTTGACTCAGTAGAATGGAACCTTCTTTTTAAAACTCTTCAAAGATTCAATATAGGCAATATTTTTATAAAATGGGTAGGAATTATATATTCAAGTCCATTGTTTAATATGAAAAATAATGGCTGGTTATCTAAAACTTGTGAAATGACAAGAGGCATTTGACAAGGCTGTCCAACCTCAGCATTGTTATATCTCTTTGTAGCAGAAATTCTAGCAACTAAGATTAATCAAAATCAAAACGTAAAAGGCATCGCAATGAATAACAACGAAATAAAAAAATATACAACACGCCGATGATTTAACTTTAGCTTTAAATGATAAAATGTCGTTGAAAACTTATCTAGATGTAATAAATGAATTTTGCGAACATGCGGGATCAAAAATAAACATAAGCAAGACAGAATGTATCCTATTAGGCAATCTAAAAAAAACTTGTATAATAACCTGTATGGTATTAAGAAAACGTATAAAGCAGTAAGGTGTTTGGGAATTTATCTTGGTCACGATAAGGAAGAATGTTACAATAAAATTTGGATGGGCATATATCACAATATAAAGAAAATATTTGTATCGTGGAAGAGGAGAAAACTAATTTTATTTGGTAAATCATAAAAAGTAAAGACACTGGCTATATCTAAACTTGTGTATGCTGCTTCAATGTTAACTTTACCTGACAATACTTACATTAAGAAAATACAACGTCTTATATACAACTTTATTTGGGATAAGACTGAGCGAATTAAGCGTAATTCTTTGATAGGTAGTATCTTACAATGTGGATTATCAATTGTTGTTGTTGAACGTAAATTAAAAGCACTAAAAGCTGCTTGGGTTCCTAGATTGTTAAAAGCCAAATCTGTTTTGTATAATATTTTTGAAAGTTATTGTAAACAGTTTAATATAAATGTATCATATGTATTGTGTTTCTCAGATAAAAAGGTAGAAAATTTGAAAATAGATAAATTACCACTATTTCATCGACAAATGCTATGTTCTTTTAATGAGTGCAAATTAAGTACCTTAGACAAAGTTTCATCGGATGAGATTTTGCAGCAACCGATATGGAACAATTGTAAATTTCTTTATAAAGGTAATACATTGTTTTTTTTAAAAACTGGATATCATGTGGAGTTTTGTATGTGAAAGATTTATTTAACGAAGAAGGAAATCTCAAACAACTTCCAGATTCCTCAAACTGTATTATGATTACGTTTGACACAATGTTAACTTCGCCTTTTCGTATTAGAAACAAATCGAACTGGATATGTAAATTTAGTATTATTTCAACTGTTTTTTAAACGATTATGTAGAAATTTCGATTTTTCTAATTGCAATTTTATAAATATACAACACAGAAATAACTTTCTTTTCTACACAGGAATTATGAATGTTAGGGAAAAAGATGTAGTTTCTTTTATGAAAATCTTGTATATAAAAAGTTTTGTGAACCACATCATCAACGGTTTTAAATGATGATTTAACATTGAAACTGTATCTTGGAAATCTATATATCAATGTAAATTATTGGATATCAGTGATAAAAAGTTATCAGAATTTAATTACAAGCTTTTAAATAATATCCTCTGTAATAATGCATATCTTAGTAAATGGAAAAGAGACCACCAGTAATTGTAAAATTGTCACATAAAGGAAACTACAAAACACCTTATTTTTGAATGCGAGAATGTTATTCAAGTATGGAATATAGTAAGTGCTCACCTAAATATTAATATATTATGGAAACACATTATGATCGGATTCTTTTATGAACACAATACAAAGCAAGTCATTGAATTTACTTATTTCTTATGTAGCATATAGAATATATAAGTATAAAATGTATTGTAGTTGTATTCAATTGATAAATTGTTATAATATTTTTCAACATATCAAATTTTCAATTATGAATTATACTTAGTTTTGAAAAATATCAATTCGCTTGACCATAGACTTTTGAAAAACTTTTCATTGTATGTAATGTTTTTTTTTTTTTTTTTTTTTTTTTGTTTTTTTTTTTTTTTTTTTTTTTTTTTTTTTTGGTTTTTTGTTTTTTTTTTTGGTTTTTAGTTTCTTGAATATGAAAATCTTTACTTAAATTGCTCATCATACTGTACAATAGAATATATGTTATCATACATAAATTGTCTATATATAACTTATGTTTATTACTTAAATATCATTACTCAGTATAATCTATGTATCATAATGTATTATTCAATATATTACCATATTATATACATCCTGCGTGATGTTTTAGGCATATTTACATTGTAATAGTTGGAGCTTAGTCGAGGCCCATCCTCGGCAGCTGCCTTTCGAGTATATTGTTAAGCGTCACTTATTTGTTATGATATGGTCTGGGAAATAAACATGATATATAAAAAAAACAAAAAAAAAAAAACATCTAAATATTTACATGAGACAATTGATCGTTTCCGATTATTATCGTTCAAAACTCAAGAAATACAAAAAACTCATTCAGTCTCTCTGTGATCGCGGAGTGAGCAGCATCCACATCAAACGATTACTTCAGATAAACGAAGAAGTGATTCCTTTGATTCTCAAACCTTACTTTAAGGACAATGGCGGAAGAATATCTACTCGTCAAAAAGACGACCTACGATCGGATGAAGGAGAAACAGAGTGAAGAAAAAAAAAACTTCTTGTGATCAAGGTGTCAATACCGAAGAGACAATGCCAACAATTGCCACACGAAAGGAGGATAAATTGGATCCTATTCAATCAGGATCTGGTCTGATTTATGCGGGAAACAGGAAGAGAAAAGCGACTTCACCGCCTGGTATGCGCGCTTCCAAAAAGAGAAAAACAACGTGGTTGACATTTTAACAGGGGTAATCGGATTAACAAAATCACAAGATTTTTTTTTTCATTAGAATAACAAAACAACACTTTTTATCATTGTATATTTTTTCCGTTTAATTTTATTCGTATGCCGATATTGTATAATTGTTCTACGATATTATATATATACAAAATTAAAGGTAACATGGCATGCAAAACTGGTTTTTAATTATTACAGTCACTTAATATCCATAAGGAAGTGTTGTCAAATTTGGTTGTACAACTCGTTTGGTGTACACAGCTGCATATCTTTTTTTTCTTCTTGAGAGTAGAGTTCACTGTGAATCTTTTCTCGGCAGATCTTGTTTGGATTCACAGTGTGGTAGTTGCCCGACATCGAATCTGCACGATTGAACATGCGTCTTTCATGCTGGATAAATTTATGATAGACGTGGACATATTCAAGGAGAATCCCTTGACTTTGCATACTTCTTTACCTTTGTACGTTTTATAGGCATAATTTTTGGACCATTACAGACAAACTCTCGTTATCCAGTCGCCCTCACTCAATTCATTCGTTAGTTCTCCGAGATAATCTCCGGACGGGTTCTACTTCTCCCTCTTTTTGAGTGTAGATAACAGAGTCTGTGTCCCAGTATAAAACACGAGTTTGCAGTAAATCTAGTAACTCGTATAACCTCAGATGTGCCCAACAGGTAGTAAATGAGGCTAAAAATACGTTGGTGTGGCCAGGGTCGCACATGTCCTCCAACATTCGTTTCGTAGAAAGCATGAGGTGATTCTCATCAACGATATTAAAATCTTGAATCTGAATAGTCGGATCGACCATCTGTTGAAACAATACATGAGCTTGATGATCATGCAGAATCTGTGTCTTACAGAGATTCATTCTCTGTCCGAATTTTCCCCAGAAACTATTCAAGAGAAGCTTTGCTAAACTGCGGAGTCCCGGGTTATACTCGATATTGTCGGGGTTCAGACGAATTCCTTCCCGTTGTTCGTACATATTTATATAACGTGCAAGGTCTTCGTCCGTCTTCACCCACTCGGGTCGTCCGCTCGCCTCTTGTTTTATTTTTAAAAATATGTTAATGTATGTGGTAAAAAGACCACCGGTCTTTGCGGAAGAATCATACTGCGTCGATTCTCTCCAATGATAAATTTCGTAAATTTTGAGAACTTTGTAGCCCTTTTCAATGGCTTTTAAAATTTCTGGAGTGCAGTACGTGCCCGTTAGTGATCGGTCTACGTCCGAACATTGACAAGGTTCCTGCTGTTGAGACTCGACGCACTTTCGACAAAGAGGGAACGTTAGTTTTCCCTGTGACCGATAACCCAACACCGGGCCACACAGTCCGCTGGGTGGCAAAACTTTCACCTTGACTATTTCGACATAAGATGAAATATCGTCAACGTTTCGAGTAATGCTTTCGGGATGACCGATGGGATATCGGGCTGTCTTGTTTACGAAAGGATATAACTAAGTAAAATCAACGTATTTGATTTTGCTACCCCGTGTCGCTCTTTTGTACAGCACACACCCGTTTGTGCGTCCACCCATCAAACTGTCGCGTGGGTTGAGCCGTTCTACTAGATCTATTTTTTCGACAAAAGCTTCAGCATCTGGGTCCTCCCGAATCAATTTGTCGTACTCGTGTTCCCAGATAACAACGAGTTTCATACCTAATGATTTAAATTTTCTTTCTTTTTGTTGGGTTCTTAAAAACAACTCAGAAGCCGAGTAATTGGCGTTGGGTAGAAGAATACTTTCACCGTTTTTGTTGCAAACGGGACATCCGTGATACAGACATCCGTGGAATTCATAAGCAATTCCAGCGGGGTATTCGGAAGTCGGCGCCACGTAGCCATCTAGTCGATATTGCGTTTCTGGAACTCGGTACTCTCCTCTTCCATTGAGCGCATGACAAATATTCAAATCGTGACCTTTTGCTCGAGCACGATGCATTAGCAATTCAAGCCACGCTATCGATTTTTTACTGAATGGAAATTGGCAGTGATATCCTTTTGCCGGTGGTCGTGCAATGGGCGACTTGAAAAAGACTTCCTTAGCGATTACGGGATGGGTTGTGTTGAATTCGTTCAATGTTATCCACTGATTCTTGTAGTAGACTGTTATTTTCCCATTCCGTCTTCTAGCATCGAACCAGGTCTCTTTTTGTCGTTCTTAATGAGAAATTGCCATTGCTCTTCGAGAAATTTCTGTTTATATACATTCATGCAAAGAGAGGCTATGGTACAGGAATCGAATGCATCCACTGTACGACCTCCGTCCCTGCTAGTGGCCTCGTGAAGAAGACGATTGAATTTCAGACATGCTCGCCTCAGAATGTCGACATCACTTCGACAGTACTTGATCATTTCGATATCGAAATTAAAAATTTCACCGCTGGCAATTTTCTCTTGATACCATTCGTAGAATTTCTCTCGACCTTCCATCGACATGCCATTGGGTCCGTACATTTCGGGCGGATGATACGGACCAACGTAACTTAGATTTTCCCGACACGTAAAAAAATGTGGAAAGTATCCCTTGGTCAAGGATTCCAATTGAAATGCGGAAGGTAATTTGGACAAGGCCATGGGTAGAAAATTGAACGAATCAATGACTCTAATTTGTAACATATTTACGTTAAACATTTGAATTTTGCTCCCCCTGTAAATGACAAACGACGGAAGCATAGCTTGCGAGAGTAGATACTGTAGTGAAAATTGTCCGTCGTATGACAGGTTATGAAACAAAACCGTATATCCTCTATGTTTTTCATTGAATATCCAGGATCCGAGATCATACAGAGTCCTGAACACACGTTCACGGTTTCCGCACTTTCCGGCACAGGGGGGGGGGGGGATAAATGTATTGTTTCGTTACTTTATCTCTTTTGGAGCAGTTGTCACATCGATCTCCACAAGTCTTACATGTACTCTCTGGAGTGAGGTCACAATCCTTACACTTTGCACAGGCGGACTGACCGACGGCTAGGACGACGGAATGTCTCGATTTTCCACAGTGTCGTTTAAGACAATGCTGACATGTACGACAATTGTTACAAATCGTTTCTTCCTGTCGACATTGTTCGCAATTTTCGTCCAAACGTGGTGAGTATCCCCATTCACACTGTACAATTTCGTCCTTCTGCGACGCTTCTATGTCAGCAAAAATGTAACGCCGCGTTTCATTGGCGGAAGAGCAAGGGTAACTTCTCGTGTAACAGAGATGATCGGGACCAACGTACTCTTGACAAGATTTGCAGGTGAAGTGTTCACACTTGTGATCCTCTGGTGCCATTTCCCACCTCTCTACGTTTTTCCCGCATGTCGGACATTTATATATCAGCTCACATGGTATGGTACCATGTTTGGTGCGAGTTTTGTGTCTTTTGTAACACTCCATAGATCTACAGGATCTGTGACAATCCTGACAGTCGCGCGTCTGTTGAATAACACAGTCATCTGATAAACAGATACTGCAGTGATGTCTACATTGGTGTCTTTCTTTGTGATTATATGGTTTTAGACACCACATGCAGAAGTAGGAGCTACTAAAAAACCCACTGATTTTGACTATTGCGTGAAAATGCTCAGATTCCGTCTCCACGTGATATAAAAATATTTTTTTTCTCTCCTGGTCGTTGTTTTGACTGATGTATGAAAACTTGTTTCCGAGATCAGAGCTTACAACATAGATATTTACATTGAAATAATCCTCCAAGAGTGGAATAACTGCATACGTTAAGGGTTGGTCATCAGTTAATTCCAGGGAGCGACAAACATTTGTGGTGAGAATGTCTTGGGCTCTTTGAGTGTTGGCGCGTATCTTCCTCCAGTACCAGGGAGGACACTTTTCAAACTGCATCAGAATTTCGGCTGGGGACAGATTGGGATGTAATGCTTTTGTTTTCCTGTACTCGTTCTGCATGTACTGCTAAAGGCAATCAGAGTAGCTCTAACCAGACAAGAATTATCAGAATTTTTAATATACACGATTGACTTTTTTCTGCTCATGTCTGCATGGATGTTAGTAATCTTCATGCCTTTACCACCTCTTGGGTATTTTATAGCACCGATGTCTATGTGACATGTGGAATCGAACGGGATATCCTCATTGCTGTTTAACACATTCTCTGTGCTTTCCATCATAATATCAGCATTCATTTCTTCCATGGGACGACATGGAACATATATTGGCATGTCAAGATTTGCGTTGTAAATGGCTGCCCTCATGATATCCCCGGGTTGAAGGTCTTTTTTAACACGATCAATCATTTTCCCGTATGCATCCTTAAGAGTAGCTTTGAAATCACTCATTTTCTTTTTTTCGTGGAAAAACTTATCGTTGAACGTCAGCTGATAATTAACGTCAACGGCCTTCATTTTTTAAAGGGTCTTTTCTTTTATTATCTTGATGTTGTAGTCATTTTGTCCCCCACCGACTTGGTTACGAAACATATTATCCACGGCTTGTAATTCTTCGTCCAAAGAGAGATTTTCAATTTCACGAAAACTGGAGTCAGCAATGTCGGAAAAGTCATTTGATTTTGTGATACTGACGTCCATTAATAGAGAATCATCTCCATGGAATGATGACTCCGCAATGTCATCGAAATCCATCACTACCGCACAGTCTCCTTGTCTCATAGGGTTTAATTCAACCATGATTGGCTCTTGTGTACCTGGTACATCACTCCAACTCATGTCTGCTATTTGTTCATATAACTTCTGTTCTTGGACAATCGCACTACAAGTTAAAAAACCCCCAAATAATTCACCGATAAAATAGATCATAGAATGATAACGATTTGATACATTCAAGCGGAATAACAAGGGAAGTCTTGGTAAATAATATTAGAGTTATCTTTCTTGGCGTAGTGTTAAATATAATATTACCGGCAAGTCTGTCTATGTATTTCGAGTTATTTATTTTGCATAATAAACACATACCTAGAATTGTTATCTCCATGCGATTTCTCATGATTTGTCACACTATCAAATGTATAAAATATTAGATGACAAAATCCACACTAGAACATGTTTAGAAATTCGGTATTAAGATATTAATTTCACAAGGATATTTTCCGTGCATGCTCACAGAATTTCTAATTCAAACTACTGGCAAAACAGTCTCGAATCTTTTTATACATCGATTCAAAATTACTTCCCATTGGATGAAATCTTTAAAACATTAAAAAAAGAGAGAGAGAGAGAGAGAATAACGAAATCATTACTATATTTGAAAGACAGGAGGCGGAGAAAATAAATCATTAAAATAAACCAAAATATTATTCGTTAAAATAAAATTCAATAAATTTTCGTTTTGTTCTTAACTCCACCCCCCAGACTTCACTTGGTCATTTTTTTTTATTACAATCAATCAGAATATTATTTTCTTAGCGTCACGTGTTTTTTTTTTTTAATTGAAATAAATCAATATTTTGTCTTTGTCCATTGGTCCTCATTGTCGTTCTCATTCAAGATCGGTAAACCCAATGTGATCATGCTTGTACAAAAAAAAATGGTTTCTCTCTCAGATTCATATAAGAGAGCAAAAATAAAGGGATGTCACTCTCCTTTACTATAACGAATCAATTTCGTTTTACCTTCATCAACACTGTAAAGTCTATCTGGTTCCATACTTGCTATTTTACTTCCATTTGTATAAATCAGCAAGATTTAACTCATGAAAGTTAAATCGAGTTGCCGGAGATAAATATCAATGATTTCATTGTCGTTTTCCCGGATCATAGTTGTCTTTTTATTTCGTATATTAGTGACATCATTACGTCACAGTTACCCTGCAATATTATAACTAGATCGAAGATTCATCGCCGAGTCTAAGCTAATTTTCACCTCGTCAACCATGACTGACTCGGAAGCTAATTATTCGATGACCAACAACAGTCCATGTTGTAATTCATCTCCAGAGGTAAAAATAACACAACACAAAGTGTGATCAAGAACTTGTATTCTAGCCAAATTTAAACAAGAGTTGCAGAACTTTGTGGCGTGCTGAAATCAAGAACTTTTTTAAAAGTCTCATGTTCCTGCTCCCGGTCCTGGCTGGCCTGCTCCCGGTCCTGGCGGGTTGACGATTCCCGTTTTGAAATTTTGAAGATCTTGCGCCATCTCAGGAAGAGAAGGCGCACAGTATACGTAATCAAAAGGAAAATAACCAAAACAATGGCTGTAACAGCCATGTCAAAGGCCTCATTCACTGAAGGAAAAAAAAGAAGAAAGAAGATAAGATTGTAAGATGATTTCTTTGTTTTCTATATTTGTCTCAAAGATAATTTCTCAAATGAAAATTTTCATATATCAATAAGGATAAAAAAAATATTTACTTACTTGATCACATTTGAAAGCATGCGTCATGCAAAAAAAGAAAAATAATAATAACAATAAATGACATGCAATAAACACTGACGTGTAAAGTATTTTTTTTTCACACAGTGGTTATATATTCAAACCGTACAAAATCATCATCATTGCTATCAAACACACTATTTTCAAACCTGATTAGACCTAATTCATTGTCATAATAATTAGACCTACGTTTGGTCTTTTTTTTAATAATGATACAAATAAATATACATAATAGTAAGAGAATGGGTACAATCAGTGAATTAAATATCAGATTGTCATGCATCGTACCTAGAGAGTCGACGCTTTCCGTTTTGATTGTGGTCATCTGTACGAATGTTGGTGTCGTCAGGTCCGTCATGTTAAAATTATGCGAGGAGGGGGTACTTTCGGAGGAAAAGGTGACATTAGTAATTGAGTGTGTAACATTATTCCCAAAGAGTGTAGACTGTTTAATAAAGGCCGGAGTCGTTTTCAACGTACGTATAAAAGTCCCCTTTCTTTTGGTTGAGACTGTAGACGTGACGGAAGTAGAATTGATAAAATTATGCGAGGAGGGGGTACTTTCGGAGGAAAAGGTGACATTAGTGATTGAATGAGAAACGTTATTTTCGACGAGTGTAGACTGTTTAATAAAGGTGTTAGTCGTTTTCAACGTACTTAAAAATAAATTGGTGCTAGGACGTGATGATGAAAGTGTAATATTCAAAACCGGAGATTCGGTGATTGACATTGTAGTTTCGTGCAGGGTGGAAGGTCGAATAGAATGAGTACTGGGTTTTGTATCAGTCGGAGAGTGCATGTATGTATATTTGATTGTCGGATTTGTAGTGTGGGTGACGTCTGTCATGTCTGCCGCCACGTGCGTTGATTGTGGTCTTTCTGTTGAAATATCTAAATTTTAAAAAGACAAAATCAATTTATTCTCATCATGTGAGGGATAAAAAAAAGGTGTAAATTTTCATGTTCATGCAATGAACACTGAATAAGTACCTAATAATGACTCAAATTTTTGAACAAAATTAAAATTTTATTTCGCCTCTTTTTTTTTCTCCTCAGGAGAGATCTCCCACCAAGAAAAAAAAACCAACCCAATTTAAACAAAAACGTAATATTTTTCTCATCTATCACGTTAGTTAAAAAGATGAGAAAAAAAATTCCATCAGATCTGAAAAATGAAATACTCTTTCAATATTTTGTTTGATTTGAAATCATTTTTATAATCACTAGCAATTTTCAGCTGTCGTCGGGAAGAGAGGTCAAATTTCTTACATTTGTGGCAATAGTTAATTATAAATCGTATGAAAAGAACTTCATCAATGTTCGGGTACTATACAATCAGTCCTCTCACTATGAAAAGAAACATCTGTCTGTGCTCATTTAACAGATCTGATAGAAAAAAAATGATAAAAAAAGCAACTTCAAAAAAAAAAAAAAAAAAAGTATTGAATATAAACTGAATTAAAGGTTTACTCACGCTTGTCCATGACTCCACTCACAATTGATGGCATTGTCGTTGATTCTAAAGTAATTATGATTAAAACCCATCAAATGTAAAATAATATTTGTTTCTTTTACAAGGAATTTAAATAGATTACACTGTCACAAAAGGTCAGTTTGGTTTCATTAAACAAAAATCACCGTACCTCTGCAGATCACCTGCCCGTTGTACAGTTCACACGGCATGACTGAAGAAATTTTGCAATAATTAGCAAAATTCTTATCAGTATCACGTGTTATGCATATGCGTAGGATACGGTACTAGTGAATCTTAGTCCGTGCAAAGTGCACAGATGAAAAAAAAAAAATTGTGGGGTCCGATAGAGGTGATCTCGGCTCACTTTCAACAATTAAATATCAAATTTTAGCAATTTAAAAAAAAAAATCTATCACAATATGCAATAATTTCTGATCTAAAAAAAATACCTGGACAAAGGAAATGTTCACGGGTGTGTTGTAGTACAATTTCCTTTATCTTGTTGTTGCAGAATCTCGCGTAATGTGTCATATTTCGACATTTCTCCATGTATCAGCAATTGATCAAGTTCGTTTTTAATCATGTCCTAAGTTTGACTATCGACCCTGGCTACTTTCACAAATTCAGGACAAGCCCGAACATTATCACATAGCGCAATTTCGAACTGATTCCGACACACACACGATGGGGTAACTTCACAAAGATTCATTCCAAGAACAAGAATAATCATCAGGAAAATCATTTTTTTTTTTGGTTCGTTTCGCTGATTCTTTGAGAGCAAAAAAAGTTATTGCATTCAGGATGAAAACATTTACAAAAAGAAAAGAGACTATATTCACTTCCATGAACTTTGATATTTGTCTTTTCGCAATGTATATAATAATCTGATTAGTTTTGTTGACAGATACATTGTGAATACAAAATTTAGATAACAATTCACTTTTATTTCTGTTCACTAGCAGTTTTTGATTTATGCCCATTTATTTTAGAATTGATAGAGAACATGTTGACATCACTTACAAAACGTCACTGACTCACACTATTTTTTTTTTTTTTTTTGGAAATTGTCATTTACCCCCCCCCCAAATGGGAGTAGAGAATCAAATAATTATTTAACACGTGATCTAACGTCATGTAAGGGTAATGAAACTATTTTGTCATTTCTGATTTCAAAATCCTAATGACAAAAAAGAAGGGGTGTTAACTTTTTTCCTCCCAAATTTTGACAGTCACCCTCTCATTTCTAGTGAACTACTTTTTTTTTACCCAATCATTTTCACCCCAATATAAAACTTTGTTAAGAAAAGGGTATAAAATACTTTTTTTGTCGAAGAAAATCTTTACTCCTGCTATTACTCATAAATTCACTATGACTTAACATTTTATCTGTTTCGGAATTTAAAAATGGCAAGGTAAGTCAATTAGATTTATAGTATTCTTACTACTATCATTTGTGAATGCTCTCTGTTATCTTGTTTGTTTTTTTTTTGTTTTTTTTTTTTTATTTTCTTTGATTACATTGTTTTAGCCCCTGTCACTGCACCACCAAACTGATGTCTTAGCCCTCCTAGAGGATATAAAAATACATTCTCAACTGCCCTGCCCGTAAGTTTCTTTTTTTTTTTTTTTTTTTTTTTTTTTTTTTTACCCACAGACATAGATTTCATAAAAAAATACTTGTCGTTAAAATATCAGATATGATAGTCATTTTTATTATTTATTATTTTTTTTTTATATAAGCTTTTTCTTTGTTCCGAATTCACCACCCCCGTCTGATGATAGTATTTGTTCTTTTTAAAGTCACGCAATACTGTCATCTGAAGCGAAGGCTTCAACACCCAAAACGTAAGTTACATTTGTATAACATATCGACTTCTTTCTTTTTTTTTTTTTTTTTATAAAGTGATATAGGATAACCGAATTAGTTTGCTTTATTATTCAGAAAATCTTTCACCGAAGGAAATATTAAATTAGTAATACATTTTCATTTCTTTTTAAAATTTAGCAAAGTAAAATCTTGTGAAGAATAAAAATTATATTCTCCATCTCTTTCTCTCTCTCTTTTAAAAAGACCGTTACCAAGAACACCAAGGGCTCCAAAGAGACCATGGTTCGTATATACAATTTTTGTTTTGTTAGCTTGAAATTGAAATTCATTTGTCATTTAATGA
>CAJDSM010019895.1:6646-22881 GCA_903981925.1 Ostrea lurida
TTCTATTCAAACATGCAATGTCAAACAATTGAATGGTTATAATATCTTCAATAGTGCATGCTATGCATTTTCTTTATACAATGTATTTACTTAAACTAATCTGTTGAATACATTTAAGTAAAAAGCCATGTATTGTTGTCAAAACATTGTAGCTGGCCAGGGACATTTAAAATATATGTTTAACTTAATTTTCATTTTATCTTTCGGATATATCTAAAATCCAAACGAAATTAAGGTCTGCACCCACCTGGATAGTTATTTAAATTCCTAAGTGTACGGATATATATATATATAAAAACTCACAAAATTCAGTAATTTATTTTTATCAGTAATTATATTTATTATCAAGGTGTTTTGTTTTAATGATTGATTCTAGCTGTTACCTCAGTGACAATTTATTTATAAAGAACATGAATTATTTTTATTCTTGTGTTTTAAACATAGAAATCCATATCGATAGCAGTCAGCTCACTCTAGGGATCTGATATCAAGACAATTAAGAAATATCCAAAAAATCTCAAGTAATTTCTATCTAAAAAATTCTGAAATTTGGTAGAAAGTTTATAAAATTTTTAAATATTAATTTAATAAAACTCCTAGCCCTCACATGATTTTTTTTTTTTTTAACAAAATGAATGGTTAACCACAGAAAAGAAGCACATAATTCAAATCACTGTCCATCCTACCAATATCCCCCTATTGTTTTAGCAATCATGAATTAATGCCGAAATCCAAATATATACTGTTACATACATCAACAAAGTGAATCTTAATTAGTAGACATTAAGAATTAATTCAGGTATAAAATACATCAAGAGGCTATCAAATTGGTAAATTGGGCAAAGGTTAATTATTAATTAACACATAAAATTTTTGATGCATGTTGCCCATTCAAAATATAATTCTAAAAGATGACACATCTGACCATTTCCGAGGAATTGTAAAACAATTTTTCAACACCATATACTCAAAAAAAAAAAAATTCCTTTGGAGAAAAGGTAATTAAGTATCGATCATTTTGATTTCATACAATTTCAATATTTAAATTGCTGCATTTGAGAGAAATGATATGTTTAAGATTCAGGGTAAGATGGAGATTATCTATTATCCTTTAATATTGCCTTGGGTATAAATTCTGCTCTGTTTTACAACACATACATTGATAACAGGGAATCAATACAGCAAACTTCATATATACTGTAGAATCATTTAAATTCGTGGGGGGATAATTTTCGTGAATTGCTGAATTTTTTTTCCAGGTTTGTGGGGCAAAATTTGTTTGTAAGAAAGACAATTCTGAAATGTCTTTATTTGTTGAGGATGAAAATTCATGAGTGAGGGGTCCCACAATTCCACGAAATTGAGCCACCACAAATTCTAATGTTCCACAGTATCAACCTTACACATCAGATGTGTCGACAATTTCATACAGTGCTCAATTTCAAAGGACAGCCCTTAGCTGTTTCTCTTGTTAGACAATCTGTGAACGTATGGGATGTTAATATTAATGCATGTTTACTCAATAAAATATATAAAAATAAGTTTTCTTATAAAAAATTAAGAATTCAGAAAATGCAAACAATTCTATGATAATGAGGACAAGCTAGTTATGGAGTCCATCTGTGGTTCTGTAAATCTGGTCACCATATCTTACATCCCCATGATATGAATTTAGAGTTGGAAGTTATTGTATAGTCTATTTATGATGAGCTGTCATGCAAATTTTTAATACCAGTTTCACAAACCACTCAATTTAAACATAACATGGATAGAACCTATACAAACAACGATCGTCAAAATATGTTACAAGCATTAATTACAACAATGCATTTTTCTCAAGCTACAAACAAACGAATAAGCTTTAAAAAAGATGAAAAATGTACCACAGAAAAAATCACTTTGAGTTAAGGCTTACATTGTACATAACAAATCTCATGGTTATTTGGCAAGCAAACCATTTTTAAGCTCTGGATATAAGCAAGCAATGCAGCAAGAAGTCAAAAAACTGTTCACTGGGATGCTGGAACAAGTTACCTGCCCCTGGTGGTAGCGACAGCTGGCCGTTTGATTTTGTCGCATCCTCGTTTTGATTACTATTACTTGTCAGTTTCTTCGCCTCCGCTTCAGCAATGTTTCGGGAGACATTTTCAGCGTAACTTTTTAAATCAGGTCCCAAAAAATGGCTGCTTTGGTATGGGATGGTCTCCACGAATTCGTGAACGACTTTCGAGTCCTCACTTGTTTCACTCTTGTTGATTCTACACCCCATGGCTTCATCAAGATCTGTCTCCAACAGACTGTTCTGAGACCCCATGCTCTCGAGATTCAACTTCTCGTTACTTTTCAGCATTCTCTCAGTTTTCATGTCAGATTTTCTTGCCAGAGATTTCTCAGAGGACGTTGATGTAGACCTCTGTTTCTTTGGAGTGCGTGGCTTTCCTTTCTTGTGCTCCTCTTCGTATTTCAGAGGTTCTTTGCGATACCATTTTCCGGAGGATCTTTGGCTATTAGCTCCCGTAGAACTTTGCTGTCGATCGCTCCTGATGAATGGATTTTCATTCATAGTGGTGAATCCCTCATGATCATCAGTCTCAGTGTTATTCTTAGTCCCTTTCTTTTGTTTACCCTCCTCCAGCAAATCATCCTTGTTTCCAATGGACTTCTTCTTCCTGCTCGACTTGGTAGGCTGCATGTACCCTGGCAAATCGCTCTTCTCACTTGAGCCATCATCGCTTCGCCGATCTCCAGATGCCTCCCTTTTCTGTCTTTCAGATGACTTCTCCCTTTTTGGTCCAGGTGTTGTTGGTCTTCTTTTAGTTTCAGGCTTTTTTTCTGTTGTTTGCTCACCATTTTGATAGAGAAGATCCTGAACACTGGACACCCTTTCTTTCCGGACTTTAGAATTCGGTCCCTTGTTTGTTTCACCATTACTTTGTCCTGCTTGGTGAGATGTTGAGGATTTTGTGTTCGGTGTTCTAGCACCTTCTCTTGCTGGACTTTGCTTTCTAGGAGTGGTCGCTGGACTTTTTCTCGATGGACTTTGTTTTCTAGGTGTCGTGACTGGACTTTTTCTTGCAGGACTCTGCTTCCTTGGAGTTGTGGATGGGCTTTTCCTATTAGGTTTCTCTCCTAGAGACTGAGTTCTTTTCACAGCAGAGGGGCTTTGTTTTCTCGGGGTTACATTTGGACTTTTCTCACTTGGGGTTCCACGTGGACTTCGCTTGGTTGATAAAGCAGATGAAGTGACAGATGGACTTTTTGGTGGTGTTGCCATGGAATTTCTAGATGATGAAGACTTTGACGATGCACTGGAGTTGGAGGATGTTTTAAGACTTCCAGGTTTGCTTTCCTCCTGTTCTTCAACTTTAATTTCAAGTTTTAATTCAAGTTCTTCCTTAACTTTCTGCACATCTTTATCGCTTACTTTGATATCATCAGCTGTAGGACCAAAGCCTTCCTGAATGTTGAATTTATGTTTACAGCAAGGGCACACAAGCTCTCCAATGGTCTGAATAAATTTGTCATACATTTCAGCATCAATCTGCACACCAATGTTTCTAGATTTTATTAGCATTTGAGTAGCACTGTCTCTTGTATTCAACAATGACACATTAGTTTGCATAGAAGAGTTTTTCTTCTCTGATAAAGTGCTGCCAGTTGATGTCACGCTGCTGAAAACGGACTCATTTTTAATTGTTTTCCCATCCTCAGACTTGTCTTTGCTATCAAGGCTTCCTCTGGAATCAAAATCACCAATGGTGGAAGCCACAGAGAAATGACTTCCTTGGTCACTAGATTTCACCTTAAAGTCTTTCTCATCCAAAGCATTGTTTGATGGAAAGATGTTGCTTTCCATCCATTCTTTAACATGACCAATCCTAGAGCTGTCTACATCCACTTGTGATTTCATTCTGTCACCAAGATTAGTGTCGTCTGCATGGACATCATCATGGGAATCAATCACTTCCTGTGTGGATTTTTCTCCAAGTAGAGACTTCTTGCTGAGTTTTTTCTTCCNATGGACATCATCATGTGCATTTATCACTTCCTGTGTGGATTTTTCTCCGAGTAGAGACTTCTTGCTGAGTTTTTTCTTCCTGACTTTGGAACCGGCAGTAACGTAGATAAACTGTTCCCTATGTTCCACATAAGCATTTCCCTCTTCATCCACCATCTCTCCAGGCAGAGCTTCATAGAACTCTTCCTCTGATGCCGTTTCAAACTGTTCCGCATCTGTTTGAGGAAGACTGCTACCTTCTACTGACACGTTTTCATTCTTGGTCAAAGCCAAAAGGTCTTCTCCTTCAAAAGTAGCAAAGTTTTCATCCGGAATCTGAGAGCTGGTTGTGTCAGTGCTGTCTTTGTTAGACTTGTTTGCAGTTTTCTTGGAGTTGCTGCTACCAGTTTTGCTGGTCACCGATTCGTTTCCCTCTCCCTTACCAATCAGAGAGAGATCTTCTGTGGCCACGGACGTCTTCTCACTTCTGTGGTCAATGTCATCGATCATGGTCTCAAACTGTTTCCCCACAGATCCTGTGGATTCCACCTCCTGAGGAGTTTTATCTACTTTTGTGTCTTCAATGGTCACTGTCAGAACGTCTTCACTCTGCGAGATCTCAATTTTCTTCCCATCTAAATTTTTACTTTCAATATTATTAGATGCATCAGACTGATCATCTGAATTTTTCTTCTTTTTTCCTTTCTTTTTCTTTTTGGATTTTCCTTTGTTAGAACTCTGTTGTTTGGAGTTGCTATCATCGGCTTTCACTAATTTTGTATTGTCTGACTTATCATTTTCAGAACATTTTGTCACTTTTTCTGCTTCAACTTTACCCGTAGTAGTCTCCTCATCTTTGTCATTTTTAGCCGATTCTGTCTCAGCTGTGACAGAGTCTGATGNCATTTACCTGTAGTAGTCTCATCTTTGTCATTTTTAGCTGATTCTGTCTCAGCTGTGACAGAGTCTGATGTTACTTTTAATGTATTATTTCTATTAAGTTTAACATTTTGACTACCACCAGTCTCTTTCTCACTAGCATCTAACTGTTTGTCTGGTTCCGGTGTTAATTGAATAATGTCTCCTTTTTCAAGCCGAGCTTCCGAGGAATTGTCAATGACATCTTCTTCCGACAGAACATCACTACCACTGATATCACCATTGCTCTTTGTCACATTTACATTAATGTCTGCACTAACTAGAGTTTCAGTTAATTGTTCAGTTTGGTGTCTCAGGTCTTCAAACTGTTGATCATGAACACCGACTTCTGGTTCATCCGTAATCCCCATTAGCATCCTCTTAGCATTCTCCAACACAGAACTGGCTCCATTTGTTCGAGCCAGTGGTTTGCTAAAACTAGATCGAGTTGTATCACCAGTTCTTTCACCACTCATTCTACTCCTTATATCGGAAATAAATTCATGCATGCCTGGATTTTGCTGCAATGAAGAACTACCAGTATCATATCGACTTCTAAATTCACCATCACTGTTGGTATCACTAGATCTTCTATACCGACTTACACTAGAGTCAAAATCCCTTTCACCGTTTGTCTCACTCGTTCTCCTGAATCGACTGAATCTCGAGTCATTATCACCGTCCACTTTCTGACTATAGCTTCTCCTTAAATTCCTCGAGGAATCTTCCGACCTTTTTGGTAAGTCACTACCTTCCAAAACACTGTCAAACCTTTTGAAGCTATCACTTAGAATGTTTCCCAATCGACTGGATATGTTTTCAGATTCAGTCTCTCTGTAAGACGAGGTCACAGTACCTTCACTTCCATATGAATCTGAATAATCTTGATTGAGATATTTCGATCTGAAGCCAGCAATACGACTGTCAGCACTGTTTGGTAGAGATGTATATCTACTGATTCTCGTTGTACTGGGTTTGGTCCTGTTGGCTTTCAGAACATTACGTCTGGATTGCTTTGGTGCATACCCTCCACTTCTGTCAAATGTTGGTCGGTCAGTCTGCCAGGCACTTCGGTTGGAATAGGACGTAGAGCCCTCTCCTAGAAATGTCCTGTCACTCAGCCAAGAGTCTCTCTCCGAGAAATCCTCCTCCTCCAATACGCTATGATCATACTTGGTGTCAAAGATGCTATCACTCTCATCCAGAATACTGTCTCTATAATCTGATGTGCCTGCTTGACTCTGGACACTAAAATTAGATAATTGGTCACTAACATTAAATGTTCCATGCACAACTTGGTCACTTAGAGAACTGTCCAAATTTCTAGATACAGATGACTCATTTTCTACTGAATTTTCGTGACTGCTTTGAACAACATTCATGTCATTTGGAGACACCAAAGATTCCTTTTCCAAAAGAACATCACTGCTGGTACCATTACTTTTGCCCATCACTTTCANAAAAGATTCCTTTTCCAAAAGAAGATCACTGGTACCATTACTTTTGCCCATCACTTTCATACTTTCTCCATCAAATATCATTACTTTTTCACTTCCACTTTGTTGTTCGGTCATAGTTTCACTGCTGCCACTCGGTTCATTGGTTGTGGCTGCCACTGTCTTATCTACAGATTCACTTAGCTTCACAGTTGTTTTCTCAACACTTGTATCCAGATCTCCATTTCCCTGAATGGATTCATTAACGCATTAGTTTTGTTCTTGATTAGATTGGATCTTGTGCTCACTCCTCACTGACGATTCTTCTGCACTTTGAGGGAAATTTCGTCTCCATCGAGCAGAGTCCCCACCTTCCCTCTGCTTTCACTTTTATTGAGTCACTAATTTGCTTTGAGATTCAGAAGCGTCCATTAAACGGGATGTATCAATGAATGGTGCTAACACCCTCCTGGCAATCCCCTTTGCTGGTGAGCTTGCTGGACATCACAAACTCTGCTTAAAGCTTTCTATATTTCATATGGTCAGCATTTCGGATTCTACACTTACGTCCTGTGTTTTGACCTCAGTTTCCCGGTTCATCGGTCAAGCTACCCAGACTTCCAATAGATGTCAAGTCTAGCAGACGATCCCGATATATCACATTCTCACTGGGTCATTGATCTTCAAACGTATCACTCTCAGCAGAAGAAGCCTGGTCTTCACGATGGTCAGTCCTCCGTTTCGTTTTTTCTAAAGAGCTAGATCTCTGATTGTCCAGTGAATTTGACCTCAGAGAGGTGCTGATATTTTTGGTCTGGCTCCACCATAGTTTGCCCGGTTCAGTGCTTCTGGGATGCCTCAGTTGGTTGTGTTGGATTTTCCTCTCAGGGTGGCCTTCAGCCTTTCTCCTGGCGTTCGCGCTCGGCTTGTTGGTAGCGTTTTGGTTTAAGGAGGCTGCTCCGACTGACCTTGTCTTCCGATGAACTGCATCAGTCCTAGGGGTCCCGTACCACTAGCATCCCTTTTCTCTCCAGCGTTTAAGTTCTTGCAGACGTTCTAAACGCTCTCACTTATCATTGGGAGGCGGCCAAATATTTGTCATTAACGAACTGTACATTTTCAACACTTACTGTTCAAATGTTAATTTACTCCTACACTATCAAAAGCCCTCCTTTAGTTCATGCAGCGGCACATGTTTTTATCTTTAAGGTGAATGATTGTATAGCTGGGCACGCGATCATCACACAAACAACAGAGTCTAATATTCATGTCTTGTAGAACACGACTCGACAACAATCACGATGATGAGAATCGTAAAAGTTTATCCACTTTCTCTTCACTGGTATAAACATGGTTCTTCACAAATTATTAAAGTCATGCATCAATGCCTGAGCATGCATTCCCGCTTTAACATACCGGCATAGTTCAACCGCCTTCTCTCAGGGAGTTCTGCTGAATTATTGAATTTCACCTCGCAAAGATGTAACGCGGTGCACGGATTGACTGTCTAGCAATGATTTCTTTAGTCCCTTTCTATTCAGCATAAAGTATAATGTCATTAAGTTACTTCCAGGTAGGTCAATAACATAACGGTAAATTGATTATGCAATGGTGTTCAATTTCAAAAGGCCCAGGTAAAGATTTCAGTTGACAGTGTGTCTTCTCGATCTTGATCAATGACATCCTTAAAAACTTTTCCTTGAATGTACACCAGTTTTGTGTCCATTTCCATTTAAAAATACAAACCAGTTTGCATGACACAACAAAATAAAATCTCGGATCACTGTGTTACTCAAAAAAGTGCCTACTTTCTCTTCCCAACGAGGTATTTTAAAATTCAATGAATCACTCTTAATCTCTGTACGAAAGCTTCTCCACGCGACAGCCAGTTTTCACATTTTTTAATCCTAGTAAAATGTCCCAATCACGAGGTCATTCTCATTCATGGGCGTTCCTTTACACAGCCAGTCTAGTCCCTGTGCACATAACAATCAATAGTAAATGTAGTTCCACTGAACTAAGTCAGATAAGTTTTAAATGTTTAGTTTTAGCGCTGTAGCTATAAACCTGTCAGTTTGTCACATGAAGGGCAAGGATATATTAGGAAATATTGTTCAAGCATGCATATATTCTAGATAGCAGTAGGTTCAACGTATATATTCATCATAACATAAAATGAACGCCTAATCAGAGGTGTGATTACGCGAATAAAATCGGCAGCATTTTCATTCAGACACTGCTAAAATTCGCTTTTATCTTCAGCGCACCTTTCCATTGACCCGTGAGGCCATGACCAGGTAAAACATGCTACTTATTCTTGTCGGGGTGGGATAAACCTGCCCTACATGATCAAGGCTTCTCCCAGTTCAACAGGTCTGATGGTCTTTTGATAAGACATGTAATTTGCGGATCTTTGATGCGAAAAAAAATCAGGGAGCCCTGCTGACCAGGTGAATTAAGTCTTCTTTTTCCCTGAGGAAGATTACAACTTATACGTCGAACAAGAATAACATGCAATTGTCATCAGACTCTCATGTCAAGAAATTGATCATATTACACAACACCTAGTAATTTGCACAAACGACCTAGCCTGGGGCTTTTAGTCTGATGTCTCAAGTGATGAAGCTGTCACTTTATGACGTTGTTTAATAAGGTAGTAAGAATGACTAACAATTTTATCATTAGTCTAACATATTGACGTCTTCTAGCTTGTCTAATTGCCATAAATACACATTATGTCACACAATATTATGCTGTCACGCTTGGTCACACAATTTCTTACAATTCATAAGAAGACCTGAGCCCACCTAAAAAATTGTGTCACAAATGTTTGTATTGCAAAGAGATTTTGCCAGTCTAAACCCACAAAAATTTAAGTGTGTGCAAAGAAGCAGAAACAGTATTTTAGAGTTAATTAAGGGAGCGTACTATTTTGCGACAGAAAAGTAACACAAGGTGTACGTCGCAACTGTGACAAACATCAACAAACAGAAACCACCACGAGGAGGCAAAAACGTTAACATATGTCAGACTGAACATTTTTGGGTACACAACAATGATATTTAAACCTCCCTCTCAAAATAATTTTAGTTCTAAGTGAAAAATAAATTTTGCTCAGTCAGGTAGAATCATCTCAGATCAATAAAATAACATTTTCACCTTTCTTCTTCACAACACAATGAAGGTTTACTGAGTGAATTAACCAAGATTTAAAAGGTTTGCAATCGGCAAATTACATGTATAATCAAATATGGCAGGATTCAGAATCATATCCATTGTACAATTCTCTTATTTTATTCAACCTCAGGGTGCATTTGATCTGAATAATGTATTCGTACACTTGGATATATTCCTTGGCGTACTTCGCCGAGAGCCCTGGCTGATAACATTTTTCCTGATTTTATCTGTGGGTGTTTTCACCTGCAAGGTTTCATATATTAAAAGCTTGGGACAAGTTTACAATGTTGATTTTGAATGTTATTTATAATCCCGTGAATCATATTGTGCCTACGGAATACCTCTGCAGGCAAGACACCACACTGTAGAACAGGGAGTGCTTATTATATGCGCAATCTTGCGACAAACAAAATGTGGTAAAAAAAATATTCAAAACTTGCTAGGTCACAGTGAATTAGAATTTCATTGTACGATTATATAGAAATTGTTTATACTTGGCTGAAGGTTTTGTGGTTTGTAATTTGACAACCATTTTCATCTGTATATACAAACAAGATATCATAAATATAGCTCTTTCTTAATCAAATGTATATATATATTTTGCAGCACTTAAAAGTTATTGGAAACTGGTATTCTGCAAAATATAACTGCAAAGCTAAGTTAGATTAGCTTTTGCAAGAAAGTAATCTTTAATAATTGAAACCTTCATATACTACAGGTAATTCCCCGGTCAGTGAAGCTTATGTCGAACTGGGTTGGGCACGCGCGATCATTCAGTCATTTGACCAGAAGCACACAGAAATAAGGAACAGCATGCAGAAGCAAACATTTGATGCCTGCAGACATCATTCTGATGCAGTAGGCTAATCTCATATGGAGAAGATTTGTTTAAATGTGCAAAAAAAAAGTTTTGGAGCATCACAGCCTGCCCATAGCCATCATGAAGATGCACCAACTTGTGAATGCAAGACGACACTGACTGGGCTAATTTTACATTACAGTTGCTTCTTCAGTTTCATCTTCTATTTCCTTGTACATGTATTCGTAGTGTAGCGGTCAGCCAGATTCAATCTTCAGTGGCCATGGCATACAGATAGCTCAGCTGGTAGAGCACCTGACTAGAGATTCAGTCCGAGTTCGAATCCCGGTCTGGTCCGTTGCATTTCCTCCCTTCCTGCTACAATTTGCCCAAGTTCTTAAATGACCTACACAATAGGTAGGTCACTCTAGTTAATACAAAGTAATTTCCAAATCTTGTGAGGCTGCTGAAATATTTCTCGCCCAGTCTTTGTGATCAATGCCTTCAAATGATTCTATCACAGAGAGATATTTCTAATGTAAATGAACAGCTGCATGAGTCGGGAAAATTTGCATGAATGTTGATTTAGTTGAATCGATCACATTATACTTTTTTTACCAAGTAAAACTGCACATGTGCATCAGTTTGAATAAGAACTATCAACTAAAGACATGAAGATAAATCCATACACACGCATCGGTAGTTAGAGACAATTACCTTCTAGCCACCTCTCTAAATCCACCTCCTCATTCTCCACTTCCTGTCCTTCTTCCTCTTCCCACATCGTTATGGTAACCATAAGGTCTGAATTTTCTCTGATAATTCTAATCTCCCTACTCTCACAATAAAACAAAATGGCTACAATTGGAGAGAAATCTTTTTCTTAAGTGACAGTGAACACCTTTGATGCTCATTTTTCCTTAAACTTGAGAGAGTGCAAAATGATAAATTTGCACGCCATTTGGAATCCTTAGGGGCAAAGCTGAATGATTCACACCGATTATAAATGAATGTTGGGCGTGGACTTTGCGGTTCAATTAAGTCATGAGGTAGAGTGTTAAAAGGTATAGATGGTCAGTGATATAGTACTTCTTTTCCCCTCTAAACAATAAAAGTCACAGAATATCATTGACCTCATGAAACGTTTGTCTGAAAAGTAAATTTGTGAATGGACTCAGTAAATTTGTAATTCTATAAAATGTTATATACCTCAGATAGGACACGTACTGCATACTGTTCAAAACAAGCAAAATTTATTGATCCAGTGAACAAAGTACTTATTCTATAAATAAAATTTGACTATGAGACGTTAGGGTATACACGAATACCATTTCCAAACACACAATTTCAAGAAATTGAGAATAAGGTTGCAGATTATGACATCATAATACAAAATTGAATGTTGTGTATTGTGAGAGAGATACCAGTATATGATTTCAATCTTTCGCGTCCTTTACCTGGAATTTCATGCCATTTGTGAACCTTTATAATTGCATGATTATACCTCTTTCAGGGTGAAGTTGTTTAAAAACTGAGCCATACTGAAATATAATTTTAAAATGTTTATTGCATAGCTGGCAATTTCTGAGGGGGGGGCATTCTCTCTTTTTTCCNTCAGGGTGAAGTTGTTTAAAAACTGAGCCATGATACTGAAATATGATTTTAAAATGTTTATTGCAAAGCTGGAAATTCAATCTGAGGGGGGAGCATTCTCTCTTTTTCCCCCCAAAAAGGCCATGTTGATATTTAAGAGTTTTACAGATTACTTATAAAGAGAACTTCAATTCAAGAGGTGCGAAATATTTTCACCATAGAATGCCTCACTAACCAAAGAACCATGTACATATAATGTATATTCATAAATATGCATTCATACCAAATTTTAGGAATTCTAGGACATACTTCATAATGAGAATTCTGTAACTTACTATTAATATGAACCTATATGTAAAATACTGGTATTATGTTTTAAGAAAAAATATACAAATTTTATGACACGTGCTGCATTAAAACTAGATCTACAATGAGCTACAAAACGTAAGACCCATCATAAGAATAAACACGATTTTTTTTCCCCGTTTTATGCACAAATACAACATTAAATTGCCACAAGATCAATTTCCTTTTGTATTCTGAAGTTAAATTGAGTAAACAAAATTCATAGAGCAATAAAAATCTCTATCTTTGTGTAGTAGACCATAAAACAGAAGAGATTTCAGTGTAAACATGTTCATAGTCGATGTTCGGAACAAGATCTAAATAACCTTCACATCATCGGCCTTTGATTGTGTTTGCCCCGACTCGGAGCTTTTATTTGTTTCGACACTTTCAGAAGTCGAGGCCCCATCAGGCTTTCCTCGTTCACATTTCACCACAGGAAGGTCCCCCCAAAGTTTTTTCCTGATCAGAACAATGCGTTCTTCAAATGTATATTTAGGGTCGAAACAGTCCGCGAGGAAGTGGTCAGCGACATCGCTGGGAAGGCCGCGACTCTTGTACCTGTTTCTGTAGGTTTCATCTATGGCTTCACGCATGGCCTTTACACACGTGGCACCGTCCTCATGGTTCAAATCCAGTGGAACATCATGGATTCTGGGGTTGGCTTCGGCCCTAGCCTCTCGAAGTTGGTCCACAGTGGTTGATCTGTCCGATTCGCCGAGTTCCTCTGTAAGCGGCTCAGAGGTCAAATCTAAGTGAAGGTTGAGTTCCCCCCTGGATGATCGGACATCAGCCTCTGAACTGGCAGCAAGAGAAGCCGTCCCCGAGGTGCTGATTACCTCCCTTGCTCGAGCAATCACTTCTTGTGTCGACAGGGATGTTGAACGAGTTAGAGCAGGACCCGAGTGGAACACACTTTGTTCCCGGTTAAACAGACTTGGCATGGGAGTATCAACTGACAAGTTACTGGTGACAAGAGATGGCAAGCTTTCACTGTAATGAGAGGACAGAGGGAATAGGCTGCCTCCAGTGGAGAACGATGGCTGTACACGACTTGCTGAAAATAACGAATGGAGATGATCAGACTGGGCGGAATTCCTCCGGTCAGACTGGACAGAACTCCTGCGGTCCCGTGGACTTAGAATATCGGCAGAATCGAAACTCGAGGCCGCGACACTGTCTCTCCCCTCCTTACGGATCTTCTCCAACTCTTTCAGTCTCTTCATTCTTTCGCTGCGGTCATCAGAAAAGGCGGAGTCCCATGCTGATGGATTAATAGCACTACTGGTCGTCTGCTCCTTTGTTCCTGCTGTTGATGAAGTTGTGGATGTCTCTGATAAGAAAGGAGAATGCTGTGATAACTGAAGATCGGAGTGATGTCTCCTGGCTCGTCTGGAGTTCCGGATCTGTTCTCTGATGGAAAGCTGTCTCTGTGGTCTGATGTTGGGGTTAAAATTCATGTTAAATCGTTCCCGAGCTGATAAGTTAGAATCTTCAGGGGTCTCCCGAGCACGGCCCCGTGTCCGGAGCTCCTCCAGTTCCTGAAGCTTGGCCAGNGGTTAAAATTCATGTTAAATCGTTCCCGAGCAGATAAATTAGAATCCTCAGGGGCCTCCCGAGCTCGTCCCCGTGTCCGGAGCTCCTCCAGCTCCTGAAGCTTGGCCAAGCGTGTCTGCTGGTTCTCCGTCATCTGCTCTAGTTTTTTGTCCGTGTCATCAGAAACCTCCCAGGATGCAGCAGTTGAGATCTGAATTTCTGTGTCCGGCTTTGGTTGTTCTACTTCAGGTTTCTTTGAGTCATTGTTAACACAATCAGTCCCCTCCGTTGTGACAGATTCCACTGGTTGCTCAGTCGTGTTATTTTCTGTGTTGGAATCAGCACTTGTCCCTGAATCAGCTATTGGTGTGCTGTCTGTCTTCACACTCACTTCCATTGATTGATTATTTGAGGCTGTGCTTTGTGTATCCTTGCATTGATCCCCTTCGGATGACACATCATCAGACATGGTCACTGATTTTTCTACACGGTTTCTTTCATCATTTTCTATTATAACTAATTCAATATTATCAGTTTTTCCCTCCAAGTTATTTGTGGAAGCATTGGAAGCCTCAGTCTGGGAATTATCGGTTTGCCGCGCAGTGCGTGACACATCACCTGTCTTTGTATTGTTATTGGTGATGTCATTAAGAGGTCTNTGCCGCGCAGTGCGTGACACATCACCTGTCTCTGTATTGTTATTGGTGATGTCATTGAGAGGTCTACTTTCACTTTCACTTGTCAAGTTACCTGAGTTGTTGGCCTGACCTAAAGGGAATGCTCTCATTGGTTCCCTCCCCCGTCTGGCAGACGACCGTAAACTAGATCTACCAAAAGTTCCCCTGGATCCAAACAGAAGCTCACGAGATGAGGAGTGAGCTCGCTCTAAACTTGAGCTACGAGTTCGGTGACTAGATTCGTGCTGCCTTCTCTGATTTTCTAGCTCTCTTAATCTATCCAGACGAGCTCGGGTATTATCGTTCGGAGGCGGCCAGACGTTCTGCAGAATTCTGGAGTACCTGCTGTCAGGATCCTCTTCACTCATATTGGATTGGAGATATCTGTTTGAGAACTTGACAATTGTCTGTGTGCACACAGAGTCACTCAATAAAGAGTTGATTTATACAGTTAGTCACTGAAAGCTCTCTAAACTTTGTTTAAATCCCATACAAAGGATCCAATCACTTTACAATTAACTCTTTTTAAAACTCCAAATATTTGATTAATGCGGAAAAAAAGAGGTCTATTCAGCACCAACAGACATTTCAGATTCTGTTTAGAAGTTCCAAAGACCAACCACGGCACACGTATAAACTGTTTGTTGTTTTTGTGTAAGGTAAAGTCACATGACACACCAATCCTCCGCCATTTTTACTCCTAAATTGAAATTTAAAAATCCCTGACAGGCCTGTCTCAAATGATCGAGGCTTTACCTATACCAGGCTGTCTATTAATAAACACATTGTGTAGGCCCCCTCCGACAGATCACTGGAGCGCAGAAATTAAAGGGACCGTTTTATGCAATGCTTACATCAAACTGTCAGGAGTAAGAAAGGATAAATTGGCTAATACTTAAAGATCAAAGTGACTGATAAATCCAAGAGGCCCAATGCCTGCCGGCCGCTGTGTCAATCAGTGTATTCATATATGTAGCCTAGTCTGGTCTGATTTAGTCTGACTAAACAGATCTATGTAAATTGCATATAACATGATCTATTACACTGCAAATTGAGTTAAATCGAGGTCCAACTTTAGAATAAGTATCAGCCATTGACCACACTGACAAACAGTTGTTCACATTTTAATGTTACTAGATAACATCTCTTCAGTAAACGCATGAATGTGCATGCCTTTTTTTGGCTCTCTCACTAACAACATGCAAATTTCAGATTGTCACTATAAGATAACTATGCTACACCATGTACATATTTTCTGTAAAAGCACTTTCACCATATTAACACATTTGCATAATAAATAGCTGGATACATAACCTAAAACTTTCTATCCTGTATAAATAACCTCAAGTATTTTTCATTGTTATTTTGACATTACGCCAACTGATACACACATAAATTGTTGAACCACGACTACCTTTGATTACAAGAAATCTACTATGTAATGTTGCTAGACCTGTTATAGACCTGAAAGCCATTGCAACCAGCTGTGAACATAGATCCACTTTTTAACTACACATTGACAGATGGGCTTACAAGTGATTGAATATTACTGACTATCTCTATTGATTCTGATTGACAATTACCCTTGTGCACAATAAACCAAAGTAATCGGCCAAAAAAGAAAAGACAAAGACGGCAGACAAATTTGATCTTGGGATAGGACGAGATTAGGTTATACATTTCTTTTTACTTTTTTCTTCGGGTTATTTTTGGGGGGGAGGGGGGTTTGCATACTCTCCACATATGGTCTTATGTGA
>CAJDSM010019898.1:0-20912 GCA_903981925.1 Ostrea lurida
ACCTGTGACTTTCTGTCCGTTCCCCGGAAGAACACCCCCCCCCCTTCCAAGGGTATGCAAGCATGGTTGGTTATTGCAATTGCAACTAGGAACATAACTAATATATTAATTGACATTTCTTCTTTAAAAATTTACACTCAAAACTGCATGTCAACAGAGACAGTTGTTAAAGGTACTTGGAAGCAATTACTGTCGAATAGAATACTATTGAGATAGCATTTGCATACCAAGATATAAATATTTCATATGCATGAAATTCATTTTTTTTTTCATTGTGGCTACAATTTTATATGTAGACTTTACATGTAGACTGACCCGTGGGGTTCCGGTGTAGAATAGGTCCCCAGCATCTCCATGCGTGTCGTAGGAGGCGAATGAGACCGGATGAGACCGAAAAACCCCCAGAGGCCCCATATGTCACAGCAGGTGTGACACGACAAAAATCCCTCACTGCTCAAAGGCCCTGAGTGCCAAGCATAGGCCTAAATTTTGTAGCACTTCACCGGCAATGGTGACGTCTCCACACGAGTGAAATATTCTCGAGTGAGACGTAAAACAATATATAATCAATCAATTATATGTAGACCAAGCATTGTATATACTTTATATTTTAAGTACCTCTTGTTTGATATCATATCTAGCATTAATTGGTACAGTCCCAGTCCCAAGAAAAAAGACAACCCTTATCAATATCCAAGGTCAAAGTATTAAAATATCGAAAAAAATTGTTTGTTTCAGAAGCGTTTAAGTGAGTGAATTAGAAACAGTGATTGTCCTTCAAGAGTATATGACCGGTATTGATCCTCAGGGCACAAAATCAAAAGTAAGGTTGTAATTTTCGACAGAAAAAAAAAATGCTTCCGCCTAACAGTAGTCTCAATACTCTGATTACAAAATTTTGTGTTTGATTGAATTTAAAGGCAAAGATAACGAACAGTGATCAATCTCGTAAGTCCTAAATAGAATACAAAAACAAGCGTTGGGCGGGCCCCTGGATACATCAGAGGTACGGTAGTTCATAATCTTCCATCCTATTGACTCGCCAATGCTCGGGAAATATTAAATCTGGTAACTCATTTCATAAATTCCGTATGTCATAAGTACTCATTCAAGATCCTCTATATCTGATAGTTTATCACATATTTACCCCTTTATCCAGTTGATAACAGTCATGTGATTTTTTTCCCCCATATCACCCACAGTATGTATTCCTACGCCGCGTGACGAAATTTGGAACTGAATCAAGGATGACAGAATTCCCTATAAATCGATATTATAAAAATATTGATGGAAGTGACACTGATGTTGATAAATTCTTCATAATTTGAAAACAATAAATTGTATATGATTGTACATACATGTATGTATATCTGATTGGGTGATGCTTGGCTTTGCATAAAAGCAGACCCCCATACGCAATGAACAAAATTAATCACAACACTGTATTACGAATAGAATGGTCATTTATTGAGACAATAAAAGACAATAAAAATATAACAAGACTAGAATAGGCACCTGTCGGACAAGTGAACAATATAATACCTACATGTAAGATGACAGTGCTGTCTAGGATAACAAGCATTCTGAGAGTATTACACTTCAATACATAGTCCCCTACCGGTTACACAAATTAACACAAATTATGGGACCGCAAACAATATTCTAATTTCATTATGTAGGCTATATCACATAGCTTAGATGTACATGGTAAAGGAATATTGGTGAGCCAGGATTAAGACAAGGGCGTATAACTTAATTGAAAAATGAATAGATCAAATACGAAATTCGGATGCTTGATCGTGTAAAAGAATGTACCAAATAATCAATGAATATCTCAAGCAGTGAGGAAAAAAGTGCGGAAAAACTGACAATTTATGAATTGTTTAAGTCCAAGGGCCATAACTCGTAATAAATGAATGGATCAAACCAAACTTGGAACTTGATCTGTAACTTGGTATGGCAATGCAATGTGTACCAAATACAAAATGAAATCTGCAAGCAGTGAGAAAAAAAAGTGCGGAAAACTGATGAATTTATTAAATTTTCTAAGTCCAAAGGGCCATAATTCAGTGAAAAATGAAATGGATTAAACCAAACTCGAACTTGATCTGTAACTGGTGTTTGGTAAAGCAATGTACCAAATATCAAATGGAATATCTGCAAACAGTGAGAAATAAAAGTGTGGAAACTGATAATTGTATGAAATTTTCTAAGTCCAAGGGCCATAACTCAGTGAACAATCCTACTGAGAGAGATCAAGGTAGGGAGTCTCATTCACAACAGTCCTCCAGTTCCTACTGAGGAGAGATCAAGATAGGAAGTCTGACCTACATTTAGTATATATACATGTATATAGATATGGCGCTTGTATTCTAATCTAAGCTTGTTTCATATCATGTTACCCTGATATTGCTCCACCAATATATCATGATAGACAATCATGACTAAATCTCAGGATCTTGTCCCTGGACTTTTTCGAAACAAGTCGGAGGTCGTTTGTTCAATATCAAAATACTAGTAGTGAATGCCCTGTCAAGGTATGACAGTTTAACACTTCTAGATCCTGGAAATGTCTAATATCTTTATTCCTTCAAATGAGATTTGGAGAATCCTTTCTCCGCTCATCTCACGGTGTTTGAAACAATGTCGTATCTAATTTTAAAAGTATCTGTTAGATACTACCTGCTATTCATGATCTCCTAACCCCAAGGCGTTGTGTGTGTGTGTGTGTGTGTGTGTGTTGATGATAAATGCAAATAACATCTCTGCGTTTCCACGAAGTGACCGTTTTGTAGCGGTTAACGGGAGATCGTCTTATAGCTCGCGGCTTTTACCACAGAAACGTGGGAACAGAGACACTTCCACTGGAGCTGAAAATGACCACCGCTCTCCAATTGTTTGTTGATCTTTGTCCATTAGTAAATCCTTCCGTTTAATTCCTTATGCAAATAAATTCAGAGTTATTATCTACTTAAAAGGTTGATCCTCTGTGTGTTGTAATTTGGGAGTAACAAAGAGTAAGCGAGCAGTTTGTAACTACCACTGAGGCTACTTGCAGGTGTGAAGGGTCAGTTGGAAACTTCTGAATTGAATCCAAACAATTTTAGATTCGATGACATCATCATGATGAAAATGCTACTTTTTCAGAGCATTCAATTTCGAAAAGTGGCAAAGTTCTCATACTTTTGAAACAGTACAATTTTCAATATCAGAACAGGCAGTTTTATCCTTTTCAATCTGTCAAATAATAATTAGATGTATTATTTGATCCTTTAAAGTTGAGTGAGTCACCCACAAAAATTCAACCAAACCATATTGACCTCTGTTGAAGACCACTGGGAAATGCTTTCCTTTCATTGCTTTAATTGTTGTGTCTAGCTGATGACTGTACAGTTACATGTATCATATCTTTATAATAATTTTGAAAAATGTGTAAATTCCAATAATTTTTTTTGAAAAGTATATTTCAAACGTTAATAGGTTAAAAAGTGTATCTTTTCATACACAGTTGTATGCATTTGCCAGTTACGATATATATGAAAGTGAAATTATTCCAAAATATATTGAAGACACTAAAAGGTTCTTGTAAGTATCCATATATATAGATTTGCGCACTTGCTACATGTGATTATGCAGTTATTCTTTCCTTTTAAAATTCTTTCGTTACCGGTAATACCTTTTTCTGTTTAACCTTGTATTTGTTTAATTGTGTTTCCACCCGTGGGGGTCCGGGTAAGAATAGGTCCCCAGCATCCCCTTGTGTGTCGTAAGAGGCGACTGAATGGGGAGGTCATTCGGATGAGACCGGAAAAACCGAGGCCCCATGTCACAGCAGGTGTGGCACGATAAAGATCCCTTCCTGCTCAAAGCCCCTGAGTGCTGAGCATAGGCCTAAATTTTGCAGCCCTTCACCGGCATTGGTGACGTCTCCATATGTGTGAAATATTCTCGAGTGGGACTTAAAACAATAAATAATCAATCGTGTTTCCACTTCCACTCGTACCTTGATGTAAGGTTGGGGTGGGATGGGGCTAAATTAGGCTCAGTCTGCTATCCATTTGAATAAGATATTGGTTAAATAAATTAAAAAAAAACTTCTTTTTTTGAAAGTACTTCTATAAATACTGTATTTTCATTTTCTTTTTTTTTTTTTTATATTTCAGTGCTTGTATTCAAAACCTATCCCCAAAATTTGAATATTTTGTATGGTTGCCTGTTTTTAAGCAGAATTTATGCATTTTGAATTTATATCCCCCAACCCTAAAAAGTGGATATTTCAAAGGACAGCATTAGTACATTCAGGTTGTATTGAATTGATTCTGGATTTGATTATCATAATCATGCAGTTTTGAAACAAACATAACGAGCGAAATACCTACCTACATGTCTCAACAGTAGCGAGGATAGTATTAGAAGTCGGTCACAATGCGACCAGAAACAGACTGTCTCTGGTGTACACACACACACACACGCACCCACCCACCCACCCATTTCATCCCGGGTTTCTTCCCCGAAAACTGCAGCCTTTTTTCCAGAATGAAAGCGACCAGTCCGGGGGCCAAATTTGACATGTGTTTTGTGGAAGATTTTACAAAGGGAGATTAATTCTGCTCTGGCTTTGAACATCGATTGCCGATTTGTCGCTAAATAGTCTTTCACAATACGCAGTAAAAATATTGTTGTTAGCATTTAGACTAACTGGTCCAAACCCATTAGCAGGAGGAACATTTCATTTCAATGTTGAGTGAAAATCGAAGTACATGAATTAGAAATTGTAAAAACATATTATGGACAATGAGTACATATGATGTGTTGCTTTGTTAGCCTTGTACATGCATTAAATGTGGTAAATATGGGCTGAATTCTTTTAATTGATACTTGCTGAACTCGTTCACGTTATACTAATATTCTTAGGTGCATTACTTTGTGAAGGTTTCATATACAAATGCTTCATTTGTTTTCTTGCAGCTTCCATAGGTTCATTAAAAAAATATTGAACAGTTGCATCGACGACAGAAGAAAACCGGGGAGGGGGATATGATGCAGGGGGATATGGTGCAGCTGCTAAAGGATCCATGGATACGGACGATGACCGGATGTGATTCCTTAAGCTTCTGGGGTTATTTCCTGCTCTTTATCACCCAACTGAGTTTCTACCTTACGTGACCCCTGACAGGTGTTTCTATGCTATAGTGCACCAAGTAAATAATAATGTCAGATTCAATATAACTAGCAAAGTGTTTAATGATGTATAATATTATAATATATATCATATTACATATAACGTACATCATCATCATCATCATCATCATCTCTCTCTCTCTCTCTCTCTCTCTCTCTCTCTCTCTCTCTCTCTCTCTCTCTCTCTCTCTCTCTCTCTCTCTCTCTCTCTCTCTCTCTCTCTCTCTCTCTCTCTCTCTCTCTCTCTCTCTCTCTCTCTCTCTCTCTCTCTCTCTCTCTCTCTCTCTCTCTCTCTCTCTCTCTCTCTCTCTCTCTCTCTCAAAAAGTGGTGTGAGGTCGGTTTCGACGCCCATGGGTAGATTTTTTTTTAAAATTGTAGATGAATAGAACCGCAAACTAGGTTCCATGTATTTTACAAATATTTTACAAGATAGCTTCGTGTTGGAAAGAGGATTGCTGAACGCAATTAAATCATCAAACAGTTTCAACTCTACCTTATTTTGCATAATAAATTTCCATTTTTTAAAATAAACCTTTTCATGTAAAGAAAGAAAAAAGAAATTTCCAATGGTATACAAAAATTTTAAATTCTAACAATCTAAACAAAAAAAAAATATTTTTGAGAAATTTGATGAAAAAGGAGAAGTTATGAAATCTGACATGGCAATAATAATAATAATACCCCCCCTCACCAAAAAAAAAAAAGAACCACACCCGCCAAAACAAAACTAAAAAAAAACCCCACCCCCAACCGCCCCCCAAACATTTTAAAAACGCCAACAACAAACAAACAAACAAACAAACGCCTGTCTTTCTTCATGCAATGAAAAAAAATTAAAGTCATGAACTGTTTATTTATTGTGAACATTCAAAATATTATTTTATCATTGCGATTTCTCGTGGTAGAGAAAAACAGTCTGAGGAAAACGGAATAATAGACTAGCCAAAGTACTTCCGTCGTAAAAAAGGATTACGGCAATTAATTTTGGAATACCGGTCGGAACTTGAGATTCCGCAGAACACCTGGACTATCGAAAGAAACCGTGTTACTTAATATTTAATTGACTCATTGTGGACACCATTCTGTTTCTCGATATTGCCAGAATTGGACAGCAGCAAACCCAGGCCATTGTTTTTCTAAGAGTTTATACCAATACGGCGAGAAATAGCGCGTTAAAACGACATGTTTATGATTAATGGTTGAAATATTTTAACATTGATATATAAAGGCCAAGAATTTCTAATCGCACAATGTGAAATTTTGGCCAGAAGTGGTTTGGTCAGAACACTTCTCTAATAATGCAAATTTCAAAATCAAACATACTACAGAAGGCATGTGTTGGTTTTTGGGATTGTTTTTTGATGCTGCAGTGTATTGTATGGTCCTCCCCAGATGACCGTTGTTAATTATGGTGTAGTTTTATTTGTAGAGAATTCTGTTGAACACCTGGTTACAATACACTAAATACCTCAGGAATGACCAAATAAAACGACAGGCTTACCCCGGGACCCTCATGTTTGACTTCCAGTTAAGATAATAAAAGATTAACCGTACCATTCATCTGTCTCAATTTCTCTATTTTCAGAGGACAATACTAAATGTTTTCAAAACCACGTGGATTCAAATATTTTAAAAAATTATTTTGAAAATGATATATAGATAAAGAAAACGGAAATACCAAAATTATGAAGTCGGAGGTACTTTGTTTATAGGCTTTGATAAATGTTTGAAGTATATATATATACCACTGAGACTTTACTTGAACTTTGAATATATATACATTTTGACCGGGCAGATTTCTTGGTTCACATTTTTACCGTTTATATATTTGATTTCCTTAAAGAAATCACAGTGTAAAAAATTCAAAAGATACAGGTTATGCTGCTTTAAAAGCGTTTTGTATGGATTTCCCAGTATTGCATAGCTATTTAGTGTTTGTTGAGGAAAGAAGTTGAACAAGTTTGAAGACAGAGGGGTCGACTGAAATAATGTTGTTTTCTAAAGAGCTAGGTACGTTATGCAGAAAAATCGGCCCTGTATTTATAATTAAACTTCATTAAATCAAATAGCAAAATACCCACAATATGCCACTGTCAGTACACATTATTTTCCCGTACATCCCATGTAGTATTCTTTTGAGATTTAGTTTAACATGGCGTTGTTTTTACAAAAAACGCAAATAACGTCATGACGTCGACGTGAGAACAACGTCATGGAAAGCAAGAACTAATTCAAACTGCGTTTTAGTACACGTATTTAATGCTTTATATAAATACCTTTTACCATTTCAATTCAATGGTTCAGGGAATGTAAAATCTCTTAGAAATGGAATAGAAAGAAAGGACAATTTTTCTTACTGCACTTTTAACCGTGGAGTTACATAAGTAAACCACAATTTGACAAACACAAAGGTAACGATTCTAGTATCCGTGCATTTACTGCAGCTAGGAATATTATTCTTCATATTATTATTATTTTTAAGATATTTCCTTCAACATGTCAGCTTGTTCCCTAGCTTCCCCCACACCTTCTGGGAAAAAAAAGTGTCGCACGGAGTTGAGTGAGTACAGGAGCATTTTTGACGTTTCATTATTTCTAGCGAAGGTTAAATTATTGCTGAAAATGCGAATCCCGGCTCGATTTATGCACAAAGAAAATAAATATGAGCTATTACTGTACCTACGTATATTTCATAAAAGTGCTTTTCACTTTACTTTTCATCTTTGTAGAATGATTTTCCCCGCTTGATGTATCTTAGTATCTGCATGTACGTTGCACAAGTCTGCCGTAGTTGATTGATATTTACAATGAATTTTGTGCAATGTGTACAAATGAAGAAACTATTCTATGTTGGTAACTTCATGAGGCTACTTCCAAATAATGTGCACTCAGGCTATCTATTTGCATAAAAACAAGTGGATATTTCGCTTTTGTTGGTAAAACAGAAGATATAAAATTACGTGATAATATAAAATAGCATGAGCTCTAAAGAGCTTTTCAGACCGACATACTAGTGACAAATGTATCAAACAATGACAACATAGTCAAATGATAAAATTCATTTCATTACATTTTCGTTTAAGACAAAACATTGATTCTTTTTTTGCATTGCAGAGACAATTGCTTTTGGATTCAACAAATACCTAAATAACAAAATTCATTGACAACCTTTATTTCTTTTCCATTAAAAGTCCACTTTACTCTTGTCTTCTAATGAGAGGCCCCCCCCCCCCAAGAAAACCCAAAAAAACTTTATTGTCACTGTTTCTGAAATCATAACTTTAGTTTTATTAACATTATTAGATATTGACCGTTTTGATGTACATGTATAAGAATATAACGAATCTAACATTTTCTGCAATCCAGAAATACTTTTCGAAAAAAATACCATGTTATCTGCATACATTAGTAAGAAGAGAGAGAGAGAGAGTCTTGTAACTCAGTAGGTCCCCCCCCCCCTTTAAAAAAAAATCAAAATCAATTTCACAATCTTTCACATAGAAAGGAAACAAAATCGGTGAAATTATTCCCCATTGCAAAAGGCCTAAGTGGTTAATAAAAGGATCCGAAACTTTGCCATGCAATAAAACACTTGTCATAATTTGCCATAGGATAATTTAATGCTGGTTTCCCTCTTATGCCAAGTTTTGATATTCTATGCCAAAGATTGTTTTTATCAATGTAATCAAATGCTTGTTTATAATCAAGAAAACAACAATATAATTTAGATTTATTACTCAATAGCATTTAGAGAGAAAATTGCATCTATAGTAGTTAGTATTCTTAGGGCGAAAACCAAACTGTGCATCTGTGATTACATCATTCTTTGTAGACCATATCAAAAGTCTTGAATTTAAAATAGAAGTACATAATTTACACATGCAACTTATCAATATTATATTTTGAGGATTTGAAAGATTTGTGCACTGGTACAATAGGAGCATCATATACATGTAACATGGAATATTTTGTGAATAATTGGAATTAACATATCAGAAAACTCTATAAAATATTCGCTTAGAATGCCATCTTTACTATGATTCTTATTTCGCTTAGCTCTTTAATGGCCTGCCAAATCTCATCTATAACGTTAGTTATTTCAGACCTGTAGCTAATTTATCGTGGTCGCCGGGTAAACTGCGCCCGTCTGCGTAACGACATATAGACAACCTCGATTGCCTCGGTTCGCCGGTATCACTGGCCCCCAGTCTGCGGTAACAACCCTTATTTCCTCCGGTCGCCGGTATCACATGGCCCCCAGTCTGCGGTAACAACCTGATTCCTCGGCACGGATCCACGGCCCCAGTCTCGGCGTAACAACCTCGATCCTCGCGCCGGGTATCACTGCCGCCCAGTCGCGTACAAAACCTGATTCCTACGGTACACGGTATCACTGGCCCCCAGTCTGCGCGGTAACAACCTGAATTCCTTGGTTCTCACCGTATCCACTGGCCGACAGACAGTCTGCGTGTTCCAGCGGTCGCCGAACAATCATTCAACTGGTTCGAAATTGCCTTTCTGATGAGATCGTACCTATAAACTATCGTTTCCGAGATGGACAGGGAATGTACACGAAGTCTTTGTTTAGTTTATCTAAAGTCAGCAGGATACGATAATTTCTTAAACATATGAAATCACTTCGAAGTGATGTAAAACAAAACACCAAAAATGTTTGATGTATCCGTCAATGGAACAAAGACCTGCAGCTATGGTGGGCGGCAAACAAGATGTAAAATAGTGTTCCATGGAACACACCTACATGTATGTCACCAGCGATAAAATCGCTACATGTATACAATGTATCATGTTTTGTACAGTATTTACTGAATTTTATTTAGTGTGTACTGAGGTGGAGTTACATGTATACAGTGGATTCTATACAGTGATGCTATGATTGCAGGCTCTGTTGAGGTGGAGTTACATGTATACCGTGGATTCTATACAGTGATGCTATGATTGCAGGCTCTGTTGAGGTGGAGTTACATGTATACCGTGGATTCTATACAGTGATGCTATGATTGCAGGCTCTGTTGAGGTGGAGTTACATGTATACCGTGGATTCTATACAGTGATGCTATGATTGCAGGCTCTGTTGAGGTGGAGTTACATGTATACCGTGGATTCTATACAGTGATGCTATGATTGCAGGCTCTGTTGAGGTGGAGTTACATGTATACCGTGGATTCTATACAGTGATGCTATGATTGCAGGCTCTGTTGAGGTGGAGTTACATGTATACCGTGGATTCTATACAGTGATGCTATGATTGCAGGCTCTGTTGAGGTGGAGTTACATGTATACCGTGGATTCTATACAGTGATGCTATGATTGCAGGCTCTGTTGAGATCCATGCCAGTTATAGCGCTACTTATCTTGCTGAGTCTGCCAAAGTACACTCTAAGCTACAAAGTCCATTTATTTTTGCTAGCATCACCATCAATCTGACACTAATGCTGAGAAATAGATTCTGAAATATACGGGCCGATTTAAAAAATATATAGGTATTTGAAAGGAAGAAAAGCAAAGCAATTATTGTTGCAGAAATCTAATTTTCTGGCGAAAACATTTAATCATTTCCTTGATGATCCTTTCTCTAAAGTATGCAATCTCAATCTCAATCATGAACATGTTAATTAATAACTGTAATTAATTACAAAGCAATGTGAAATACATGCATATATGTCTATATTGTTACCAACATCTTGCATCAATTTCCATAAAATGAAATAAAGAGTCAATATTTTCTGATCCCACCTCTAGTGTATCCAGCCGTAGGGGTCCATATTAATTACGGTAGCCTAACTCTTGTTTTGTATTCTGTTTGGGACTTACGAGATTTATCACTGTTCCTTTCATTGAGTTTATTGTGAAATTTGTACATGTAATTCAATATTTTTTGCCATCATACTTATACTTATTGTGATGAAATATATAAATCACATCATTGAATTGCATTTGTAAATTGAAAGGTAAAAAAAGAAAAGAATTCCGAATTTTAGGTCAATTTTGTCTTATGACATACTTATTTTCATCAACTAATTTCCATCAAATTATTTGAAATACTTGAATAAATTAGCAATTTCAAGAAAAAAATATTGATTGACCACTTGTCAGATAATATACAAATATTGATTGGGGTTGAGGGCAACATTGATTATGTTAGTCCCAAGGGAAATATTGCCCGGCGCGGAGCGGAGAGCAATATTTTCGTCCCGAGGGACTGAGATAATCAATGTTTCCCGAAAATACAGCCAATACTTGTTTTGTTATATGAAAAACAAAACTAATCAATAAAATAAGTAAGTCATACATTCTTTGGTTTACAGGAACGCCTTGGAGTGTTATGTCACCCTCTGCTACGGCATCGGGTGACATAACACTCCAAGACGTTCCTGTCACCTCGGGCAAATATTCTGGTATGTCGACCTCGAAGTCATGTACTATATGTATAATGACGACTTGCTTGAAAATGATGTCGACTTGTCTGATTATGTTGACTTTCCAGTTCGTTATGCCGACTTGTCAGAAAAATATCCTGTCAACTGGGTGGCATAAACTGGGCATGGGCACGTTTTCAACTTGAATTTTTAATCACGTGAATAAGTGACAAGTCGATAAATATATATGACGATTTGACAAGACGACATAAAGATCTGACGAGTGGTGGCAGAACTATGCCATCATAGTAAAGAAGTAGGTACAGTTTTGTCCATTATATGCCCTAAAATTCAAAAGTTGCTTAAAATTCCTGAAAATGCACATATAGCATCTTGAACAAGTGCGTGTTAAATATACCAAGCTATGCACTTGTATTATGTTATCATTAAAGAAAAATGACGTCATGAACATGTCATATTATTAAGTTTCAGTGAAAAATGATGAAAAAGGGCACATTTTCCCCATAATTTTTCGAATAGGAAAATGTGTCCCCAGCCGTCGCCCACAACGAAATTTGTATATTTTATGTGAAATCACATAATAAAGATATGGTGTTAATTTCATTGTGGTCGATGACTGGGGACACATTTTCCTATTCGAAAAACTACTGAAAATATGTGTCTTCTGCTTAGTTTCAAGGAAAATACGGGAAAATGCACTTTTTATGACGTCACAGTTAGCCTTGTGAATATCTAATGAGGTAATTATGTTTAGATTCTTAATTCTCAGCTATTCTTGTGCAAATCAATGCTACATTTTCATTTCTCATGATATTTTGAAAAATCGCTTTCAAACAGGGCAAAATATGATTGAAACTGTACCTTCTTCTTTATCTTTCCGGTTATTTTCAGCATTTTAAAGTTGGGGACTTTTAAAGTTGATTTTTTGGTTGTTTTTTTTACAGTTACACATGTACATGTATTTTCTTAGTAATAGATGACCTTTCGTTCTTTATCTGTAGCAAAGTTTTTTGTTTTGTTTTTATACAGTATTTTCTTAGTAATGGATGGCCTTTCATTCTTTATCTGCAGCAAAGATTCTTTCATATTTAAAAAATATAGGCCTACGTGAGAAAGAAAAAATCCCAGTCATTCTGAATTCGTCGACCCTCCCCCTATTCTAGTAAAATATTTACATGTAATATTTTACTACTGTTTTACGTTCCTCTTAAAAATATTTCACTCATTTGGAGACGTCACCATTGCTGATGAAGGGTTGCAATTTAGGCTTGTGCTCGGCGCTTATGGCCTTTGAGCAGGGGGGGATCTTCATCATGCCACACATGCTGTGACACGGGACCTCGCTTTTTGCGGTAGAACATTTAGCTTAAAATGATAAATAATATGATGATATAGTACTTTACTTATTTTAAAAATAAGGATTTACGTTGGAATGATTGTTCATCTAATCCGTGTCGAGTTCGACTCCGGTGAGCGAAGTCTAATTGGATTAATTACAGATTACGGCTAGTTGGGTGGCGAAAGCCCATCAGAACCTTTAATGGGTACTTATCTAATATAAAATATCGATAGATTGATAACTTTAATAGCATACAATGATAAAAACAAAACAAAGACATATCATATTAGAAAGGTATGTGTAATATACATATATATTGATACGGTGTAATGATGTGGATGTTGCAAACGTATAAAATAGATCTACCATGAAAATCAGTCTTATGTGAACAATATAATTGACATGAATTTAATCCCTAAAGATGTCTTACGTGTGGTATAAGGATTTGTTTCCTCGTAGCCGTCTGTCAAATTTAACGTCCAATGGCCCTTTTTTCTGATATACCCCGAGGACTCCACATTGCAAGTAAACGCTCCAGAAACTCGCAAAATAGATAATTGAATTCTTTAAAAAGCTGTCAATATCTCGAAATTACCTGGTGTAGATAACAAAAGATATCATGTAATTTTCCATTATTATCGTCAAATGTCATCATGGCCGGGTTAGACGGACACGTTGACATCTTGTTCAGACTTGGCATGTCCATTTTATGATTTACCACCGATACTTGACGGAATTTTAACAACATTTGTAAACTTCTGTAAATGCTGCATTTGTTTTTCAACTATTTTACTTTTTACGTTTCGCTGTATACATTGTAGAGATTGGATACGACTTCTTAAAACTTTAGAAACAGCTGCTTGTCATACATAGCATAATCGTACTTCAATGTTTATAGAATCAAATACATTTCAAAATTTAAAAAGAGAGAAAAAAATATTAAATTCAAATCTTCGGATTGCTAGACAACCTTTGAAATTTTTAAAGTTTATATATATATGCTTGTGTGGATTTTCGATATTTATTTGTGGAATACATACATGTATATAAATATTTATAGTGAAGCTTTACTAAATGTTTTCGTGTTTCATAATTATTTTTGAACTACTAATTTTTTACTTATGTATACATGTATATTTTTTTTCTCTCTCTTTATATATATATACACCCAATTCTTATAGAAACGCTAACTGTTCAGTAAATATCCATTTAACTTGCAAAGTCATATTTCGCACATTATGAAACCCTGAATTACATGTAATTCTTTTAATTTCTATTGGTAGTTCTCTTCATTTCTGTGGGATGAATTGCATGTAATTCTCTTCAATACACGCATTTGTCAGCATTAGAATGAATTACAGTAACTGTTATCCGTATTTCATCTCCCTCCAATTAATGTTTTTAAACATTAAATAAAGAAATAACTGAAAGCCAACACATCAAGAATATAAGTAAGCGTTCCATACAGTGAATATGATTATTATTATGTTCAGTCGGAATGGGAGAGGTGGGGTGGGGTTAAAAACGAGATTCGGTTCCCCCATATTTGCATATTTTTGGGACATTTCTTCAACGAATGTTACTCATTCTTAGAAAAAATTACGATTCCAGGTGACTGTTTCCGTGGCTTATGAAGTTCAGAAAATTAACTTCGATAATCACTTATACAAATGAATACCGGCGTTCTAATCCCTTTATTTCACCCCATCAGCCTGTCCTTTCTCTGGATAATCCTGTTACGTGGATATTTCCACACACTTTGAATAGAGCCGACATTCTGAAAAGAGCGAATAAAATCCACATACCAAAATAGTAGAAAGAGGTCTCAAAATATTTATACAGTCTTTAAGAAGGTTATTTTTTGATTAATTCTCTGAATGATTGGGTAATCCTCATTGTGATATGAGAATTTGATTACGGAGTCCGAATTACCAAAATAAACAACGAATCAACGATTTAATTTTTTCGATTAATTTTAGTAAATCGTATCTTGGTTTTTGTCAAAGTACCTTCCAAAATAAAGGAATAGCAATTAATGCAACTCGCATTGCAGCAATGCTCTTTAGATATAATGATACAGATAGCTACATTTGATTTCTGAAGGTCATGTGGAATACCTGAAAATAAGGAATATTTCCCCCTGCGTTAAAATATAAGGGATATTTTTATGCAATTCACCTTATATGTTAATTTTTTCACTCGTATTTAATTATTTTTTTTTCCACTTTCATGACAGTTGTTCATGTGTAATAAAAAAGCGAACGAATCTAAGAAATTTCCAATCTAGTGTATTTAATACCATAACCATGTTCAAATTCTAATTAATTTTTTATATATCTCTATCATGCCTTTTTAGCAGCTTATTGAGTGTAACAATGATGTACTAGTTGTTTACTAATATTGTTTCACTGAATATATTGGATTGCTACTTTTTCCTAATTGATATGAAAAATAAATTTTTTATCGGGTTTACATATACATGTAGTAGATACCCGATTTCAAATCAAATGCTTAATTAATTTTCATTACTGTATTAGAATTTGAAGGGAAAAAAAAGAAGTATCTGAGTGTCTTCCTTGGTTTGCATCATTAAAAAAGAGAATGATCGCGAGAATGAGAAATATAGTAAAACACGAAGAAAAAACCGAAGACGGGTGGAATATTATCAATAGGTTTCTATTTGTGATCATTCAATTGTAATTCCTGAAAACAACTTGTTCCAAATTTCCTTTTTATGTAATTTTCAAAACATTGATTTAATTTTCCTCCAATAATTAGTTTAACAACAAAAGTACACACCCATTAACAAATACTCATATCTAAATATTCATACATATCAAAACTATCTTTTAAACATATTGGTCTAAATCACAGGTCTTAAACATATATTGAAATAAAAACATTAAACATTGAATCTGTTGTTTGCAAACATTATGATTTCTTGTCCTATTTTCTCAGCACTTTCTGCCCACAGTTATTCCTCTAATCATTAGGCAAACATAGTTTGGGAAATAGGGGAGGAGTTAATTCCGCTCTTCATTCAAAAACAAATTACAGTTTTCACAGTAGGTTGGTTTTCATGTTGCGTACGTATCCAGGGGCGATTTCATATTTAACTTTCACTGGTCGTTCATCTCTGTACAAAGAAGTAGTTAAAGTCAATTAGCTTATAACAACAACAATATGGACTAGAAATGACCAATCAGAGAACTTCTTTGGACAGCCCTGAATATTACAGAATACTAAAAACAGAAGTGACAGATACGACTAATCGTAGTTTTACTCTAACCTTTCCAGAGAAAACATTTACATTTCGAATTCTCCTATCACAAGTAAAATATTTTCTGAAGAAGGGATAATATTAATTTTGATTGAAGAACGTCGTGAAAACAATGCTAGAGAACAACGGTGCGATTCTGCCTGGTCATGACATGGAGGACAAATCCTCGTGTATGATGGCATCCAATTCTCACCTGATGGAGTCTCCTGTCACTATGTACGGCACCATGCCTCCACACAGTCTTAGAGAGGAAGATCAAACCAACAGAAACCTCAAGTCGGACCACAGTGATTCCGAAATTCCGGAGGATGTTAACTCACCAGAATCAGACATGGAGAATTATGACAGTTTGAAATTCTCGGGAACATCCACGCTTTCCCAGCAGAGGAGAAGATTCGCTGACGTCAAGCCCCCGTATTCTTACATCGCTCTCATTACAATGGCCATCGAAAGTTCTTCGTCAGGAATGATGACTTTAAATGAAATTTACTCTTTTATTATGAATCGTTTTCCTTACTTCAAAGAAAATCAGCAGCGGTGGCAGAATTCCATTCGACACAATCTTTCTTTGAATGACTGTTTCTTGAAAATACCTAGAGCTCCTGGACGACCAGGGAAAGGCAATTACTGGGCTCTCCATCCCGGTTGTGGCGACATGTTCGGTAACGGAAGCTTTCTGAGAAGAGCGAAGAGATTCAAGATTCAACGAGCAAAGCGCGAGGACCCAGCTCATGTTCAACATGTGAATTCATACGGTCATTTTAGTTTGTATGGATCCCCTTCTGGATATAAGCCTTATCCACCTTTCAACTCCATGGCGCTCTCTGCGTTTTCCCAGGGGCTGCCTCAACCTCAACAGTACGGACTACCGTCTAAGCCGGAATCTTGGAACACTTCGGCTCACAGCAGCTATTCCCCATATTACAACACGCCAGGAATGAATATGAACATGAATTCTACATTAGGATCGTCTCTCGGGTCTTCACTTGGTGGTTCTTATATACCTGGGTCACAGGTTCCGTCTATCCCGTCCTCCACTGGGTCTCTCCCAGGCTATTCTTCCCTCCCCCCGCCGTCCACCTATTGTGGGTCCCAGTATACAGGTCTTCAGAGACTGCAGACAGCCCAGTGATAATGCTCAAAACTCTTGTGATATATTGTGATATCATTATAGTCATCTCATTGGAATATTTTGTCTTAAGTGACCAAGATTCTTGATATTTTTCAGTGTAAATGTTCTTTTGTATCTGTATCTAATTTAGTGCTATGCTGAAATCATATATTTGGCTATGATTTATGTAAATATAAAAGTAGATTACTAGATTACTGTGCACAAATACGCAAGTCACCATTGTATATTAGACCATTTGTATGAATGTGTGTGTGTGTGTGATAAAGACGTCCTGGAGATAAAGAATCTCAAAAATAGTGCAATAAATAAATATGTACAGTAACGTTTTGATTAAATATTCGTCAACCTTAGCTTGTTTATAATCTTGGCGCAGTTTGGAGTATCTCTAATCCTGGAATATAGCTACAATGGGCAATACAGTCATTTTACGCAAGCGGAGGTACGAAAGTTATTCCTAAAGAGTACCTATATTGATTTTAGTAATATATAGTTCTCAAATTTTGATTATCAAAAATTGTATACATTTGATTTTTTTTCCGGTGCCGATTGTGGGTAAATATTGGGAATTATGTAGCCAATTTTCCTTTTTTTACACCTTCATCAAAAGAAAATATTTAGCCAGGGCTATCGATGTCGGATCCATATTAACACATTTATTTGTTGGTCAAATACAGTGAAGTACTGGAGTATTTGTTCGCCTTGTGATATACTTAACGACATTCAACAGGTGCCAACAAGTTGTTTCATTGACGCTAGATTTGAAAGAGTTAGAAAGAAATAATAATTCAAATATAATTCACATTTTTTTTTTTTTATTAAAATTCAATTTTAAAAATTGTTACTTTTGAATAAAAATTACCTAACGAGAATGAAAGTTTAAGATGATCAAACTGAAACAATGCAGTTTATCACATATCCAAATCTAAATTTAATTTATCTACGTGATCAGCTAACGCCGCTCTCATTGGTAAAAACACTGTTATAAGAAATGAGGTGATTTAGATCTGATCTAACCGGTGAACATACAAGTAAAGTCTAATAACATTATTGTTGTGTTGGTTATATGAGTAAATTCAATGATAGAAATAAATTATTTTTAGTATTGTGCTGCAGGTTTCCAGCAGGAAGATATTTTATACGATATTGAGGAAAGTACTTTCATCAATCGCTTCGCGCCATATGATAGAGGTTTTACGTCTAAAATTCGGTGATATAAGAAATGAATTTATATTTGGGTGATGCAGATCACACGAATTTATACGGTAAAACTCATCTAGATCATGCGCTAAGCGCATTGATGAAAATTTGTTACGTCGTAAATCCTGTGATAACGCTTGATCACCGAAAAATAAACAGATTTACTTTCATTATTAATTTTATTATCAAACTACAAATCAAGTCCAGTCTCGACAAATACTTGTGTTCAGGTACGTGATCAAATAATCACCTAATCTGAAAAGTGTTTTAACCAATGAAAATTCGCCGCTAGTGTCACGTGAAATAAAATTGAAATGATACCTGCATCACTCCGAAAAAATATAAGATTCATTTCTTATGTAATTGACAATTTGACATCGTATTTTAATGTTACCTGTAAGTTACTGGCCTAGATTTATTCCAGACATCCATGTACTGGTTAAATTTGCTTTCAATGATGAATAAATCAAATTTCACACCGTGTAATGTTGAATTATTCACTTATATGAAATCATATTGTAGTAATACACAACACATCTACACCACCCATAATATCCATATCTGTTACAGAGGCGATCGGCTACAGAAATAAAGCACCTACAGAATTTGTTTTGGGCGCACTGTAATATCGGACTCAATCATAACCGTCATTTGTGCTAACTGATTTTATGTACCTTTAAATTGACGGCTGAAATTTATACAATACGTTTATGCCTGTATATTCATATTTCATCTAAATAATATTCAATAATGGACTAAATTATTTCATCAAAGAACTTTATTTCGCATGTTAGAGGAAGTGATTTTTTAAAGTTTGTCAGTTAGATACACACTACTGAAAGGCTAAAATTCGCCCCTCTTTTTTGTTTAAAAACTATATCATAAATCTTCTTGTTTTATCTTTGGAATCACATTTTACTACTGCTTTTAAAACGTTTAGAAACCTAGCTTGAGTGTTTTGCAGCGATGCATGACAATATGAATTGAAATAAATGTGTAATATCTTTTTATTTACGTGTAATTCGTGATAAAAACAAATGTTCTTGTTAAACTTTTTTTGATTAGTGGTATATATTTGTTTGATTAGGTGTATATATTTTGTTATTGACCCTGACGTCATTGTGTTTATCTCCTTCTGTTTTACAATTTTTCCGTAAATTATCTACCAGGGGATAAGGAAAGCAGTTCGTAAATTCTCTACCAGGGGATAAGGAAGGCACCATTGAGTCATATGACGAACGATCTGCTACATTAGATGGCAATGATACTACGTCGTACGGGGAGGTCGTGAATTCGAACCCCTCTCGTACGTTGGCAGGACGTAAAAATATGTGCAAGTTGTAATTGCTCCTTATCCAAACGCATTTCATTTTAAGATATAATTTCTACTCTTTTTGTATTCTATTTGGACTTATGAGATTGATTACTGTTCGTTATATTTGCCTTTACATTCAATCACAATATAAATGTTATTAGACACCACATGCGTAATTTTTTTGTTATGATCTCTTACCTTTCATAAAGGTATCTTCATGACATACGATTGATAAATAGTGTATGTACTCTGAAGAGACGAATCGGTAAATTTTTAGAGCTAGTTTCTCATTTTTTTAATGCATTACCACACGACCAATGTTGGCCACAGATTGCAGTGATTTGAAATTAGCACCTTCCTGAAGAAAATCGGTTGAAATCCAGTTTTAAAACCATGTAGTGTTTTAATATTATTTCATTGAAATACAGTTGTTCTTGTATACTTCGGTTGATTTAATATTTCTGAATTCCATACCTCACTAACACACCACAAGGACACCAACACAAGCTGTAAGCGTTGCAATTTTAAGGATACTTGTACAGTTCAAAACGAAATGAAACCTACCGAACCGAAATTAAATCGAAACGAAACAAAACAGATTAATACATAGGAATAATTAAAAATGGTAATATAGGCGAACACCGTAGGCCCCTGTAAAAGAATAAATGATATGTGGTCCTTTGGCTTAACTGATGCATTTTTAAAATGTCCATCGATTAGCACCAAACATTGTTTGAAAAGTTGGTGTATGAGAGAGTTGAATGCAGAAAGACATGTAACAAATTAATTATTATATATCTCCAACTGCTGGGAGGGGAGGGGGGGTGTTATACAGCACCATCTTCTTCGAATACAATCTGGTAAGATAATATCATTAATGTGCTGTAAGTGCTGCAAAAACGGGGAACGGAAAACGGAACAAAAATATTTTATGTAATAATATTTGGAGGAGACTTATAAACAAGAGAATCAGAAATTAGAAAGAGTATTTGTATGACACCTGAATCGAGGCATAAGCCTTCCCTTTTGTATGAGCACTGTGCCATTCTGAGCATCCTTCCCTTCATGC
>CAJDSM010019898.1:21200-38495 GCA_903981925.1 Ostrea lurida
GGCATGCTCAGAATGCACAGTGTCATACAAATATATTTTAAAAGCATCATGATTTATTATGAACAATTATGGGTGTCATCCCCCTTTCCCGGCTTTGTCATTTTCTGATCCCCCTGTCGACCATCGACTGTGACAGAATGTTAAAAAAAATCCACTTAAATATATTGTAAAACCTTTCAAATTTTATTACTTTTTACTGGCTGCCACCATAAGGATCAAGTTTATGAAAGTAAGTTATGAGTGAGAGGTTCCACCACGAAATGAAAAATATGCAATGATTTCCTCAACAATTTCCCAGACAAAGTTTTTTAAAATCCAGTTTCTTATTGGTGATCGAACTTTATATTCTTAGGATGATGTTGAAGTTTTAATTTGATTTCAGCTCTAAACCTGGCATATTATACAGGTACATAGTAGGCATCACCCTAGAAAGAGGAATTAACAAATTTATTTCATAATATATATAAAACATATGAAAATATGATAATTTATGTTCGAAATGAAATACGAAGGTCATTTCTTTATAAATCAAAATAAGAATAATGTAATAGGAATAATGTAAAAGAAATGTTTTCTCCGGTAATCAATTAATATAAAAGTCTGTCTAGTTGGAACAAGGCATTTTCCGTTAGAATACCAAATTTATAACTTGAAGTGACTTCACTAATCAAATATTAGTGAATCGTAAAAGATCGTTTTCCTATGGTAAAAATATTGATAGACAACCGTACAGAAAGTCTGTTTTCCATAAAAATTAGACAGAGATTTGTAGCAATAATGTAATCGTCAAAGAAAGAGCTATTTTAGATAGACAGGAACATGTTTTTTCATAGCTTTTGTTCTGTTGTTCTCTGTTTTCCCACTTCCCGCGGCCATTCTTAAAATCTTTCAATAAAGATTTTCCAAAGCGCTGCATAATAACCCCATGCAGAACTTCATTACAGAATTAAAAGAAGATAAAACCGGCCCTGTGTCAACAAAAATGAACACTTAATTCCTCTTGAAAATATTGTCCCAAGAGATCGCAGTAGGAATCTTTGAAGACATTTCAGAAACTAAAAGTGCCTTAATGTCCTGCACTATTCATGAAATTTATAAATTCCTTGATGGATTCCATCCAAGTTATTGTAATTTTCGTGTATGAATATACAAAAGACCTTTGGCTAAAAATAGAAATGTTTAAAAAATTCTATGTAATATTTAATTTAGAATAAATACTATGTAATACTAATTTTTATAACATTTATTTCAGCATGAGAAATTCATTACGCCGATTTTTACCCACCTTTTAGATATGATAGATAGTTTATTCAGAAAAACAATAATGTTATATCTGTTTAATGTGAATTAACAAATATAGGGTAACAGTGACAATGGTAGATGGGGTGGATGGACAGTTTCACAGTCAATGAATATTAACTAATACATATAAATATCTAGCTATATATTCTTATATAAATTAATTATCTTTTCTCTAACGCATTTGTCAAAAATTTCCCTAAATTTCGCAATTCTTTCACATATTGGTACTTAATAATTGTACGAGTTTGAAAGTTGAAGGTCTAAACCAGTAATACTTTTAATGTGCGTGTTTCTAATTATGAATATATATGATAATTCAAACAAAAATGATATTCATGCTTCTATTTCATTACAGTGTGTGCATACCCGCTGTGTAAAGAAACAATACGTAGTATGATTAAATGAGTTAGCAACATCTTAAAAATACAAAACGGAAAAGTAGATCTAGCCGTCACCACCGTATGGCATTCATTCATCAGCAAAAAAATAAAATAATAATATTAAAAAAATATACAACATAAGTACCAAGAGAAAAGTGGAATTTCTTTTTATAAGTGATTGAAAGCCACATGGCAGGGACTCCTAGTAACACGCTTCAAACGAACTACACATTTACCGTGGCATCAAAGTAAATATATATTTAGCGCACAATATTTTTATTTTTGATAAACCTTATATTTTAAATTAATTTTTTGACAAATTCGGCATGAGCCTATATGTAGTTACGGCATTGTATTTAATACATCTTGTAATTGTCCGTTTCATAGAGTGGTCAAAAATTTAACACACAAGTCATATTGTATTGACAAGAGAATCTGAATGCCGAATTTTTAACATTGCTTTTAGAAAAACCAGCTAGTTGAACAAATATTTATCCAATCAACATATAATTACATGTAAATAGATAATACGTAATTTGTACCCCGCTAATCGTATAATCTTACATGACTGTCTATATGCATGTCAGTGCTGATTAGATCACACGTTTCAAATTCAAGCCCACGGCTACAGTGTCAAAGTCACTTTTCTTAGCATTTCAAGAAATGTTTGCATTCAAATAAAAACATCAAGCACAGTCGTATAAAGTGGGCGTTCCTTTTAAAGAAGTACGCGTATTTATCAATGGTCTCCTTGAAATTATTCCCGAGCAGCATTTCTTCCCGGCATTACTAGATTGGAATCTGTAATTAAACTTGGATATTCTAGAATCACTGTGCTCATTATACGGTGGCTGGTTAAGGACAGGTAGATGTTCTTTTTAAAAAATAAAATTCATTCCCACAAAATAAAAATTCATTCCCACGAAATATAATTCATTTTCAAAATTAAGAGCAGGGTACATGCACTTCCATTACCGAGGAGTAAACCAATACATAAACAAAAGTCAATATTGATGCATGTATCATTTAATTTTATTTTAAGTGATTACCTAGCGCCGATTCTCATTGGTTAAAATACCCTTTAAGAATTGAGGTGGTTTTTGGATCACGTACCTGAACAACAATTAAAGTCTAATGAACATTATTTTCTTGCTGTAATATGAAATTAAATGATAAGACATTTTCGGGTGATATGCAGGTTATCACCGAGATTTTAGACGGTAAAACTTTTCACGCATTGATGCAGTTTTACTTTCTAAAATTCGGTGATACCTGCATCACCCGAAAAAAATGTAAGATTCATCTTTTATATCAACTTATTGCGTTCAACGTTATGTATTGTAATTATGCGACTCAACTTTAGTTCATATATTTCATACATATTTGTGACTGTTTTTTTTTAAAAATTTTAAAATTTCATTTAGAGTGCAATAAACAGTGAACATAAACAATAGGCCTATGATGGACTTGGAACGACTCCAAACAATCGAGCGGTCAAAGCTTCAATTTGTTTTGGAGAAAATTGTTCGAAGTCAGAAAAACCCATATTTCCTATATCTTAAGATCCTTTCATGCATGAACACAAAATGTTTGCATATTATGATATTGGGGCTGAACCCGTTGAACTTCCAGTTCTTTCTGCTTAACTTTTTTGCAAGAGAGAACAAAATTACCCCCGGTAATCTTGCTCAATTCATCTACTTTTTCTTTTGAAACAAAAACTATACAATTAACTGAATCTATCCCTAGCCCTAGAAATGCCAAGCTAGTGTAACCACAGGATGAAATCGCACTCTTTCAGTGGACCTTTCCAGTGGACTGAAAGGTCACTGAAAGGTGACTGACATGTCACTGAATGATCACTGAAAGGTACCTTTCAGTCACCTTTCGGTCATCAGATTCCGTACCATTCAGTTCCAACTGAATGGCATGTAACATTCAGTGCCATTCTAGTCCACCTTTCAGTGACCATTTCAGTGAAGTTTCAGTTGACCATTCAGGTTATCCTTTCAGTGACCATTTCAGGTTCCCCTTTCAGTGACCATGTATAGAAATTTACAGTGACCTTTTAGTGGGAACCATTCAGCTCCCCTTTCCCAGTTACCTTTTAGTCACATTTCAGTGCGACCTTTCGAGTGGCCATTCAGTGACCATTCAGTCAATTTCAGTGACCTGTTCAGTCAACATTTCAGGGACCTTTCATCACATTTTCAGTGAATCTTTCATCTTTCAGTACCATTTCAGTCTAGCTCAGGTCATTTCAGTGACCTGTCAGTCAAGTTTCAGTGGACCTTTCAGCAAGTTTCAGTAGCCATTCCGTAACATTCTGCATTATTTCAACTACCAACAAAGTCATTACACTTTTAAAAAATTGGTCTTGATTTTTTTGACCAAATTTTCGGATATTTCAGAAGTCTATTTTTGCATTCGCAATTTGTACTAATAGCTAATCATTTGACATATCATTAACTAGTTATCTACCAAAGCTTGTTTTGTCCTCCATCTGTCTCCGGTAGATGTAACCATGTAATTGTTTATTCTATATCCATGTAACTTTTATGTTCCCAGTCATATTATTTCAGCATTCATTCCGTCCGCTGTTCGCGTTTGAGTTTCAATCAACGATATCGCTGATACCAGTGTTGTAAAAATGAAATTTTCATAACGCCCCCTGCATAACAAATCAAAACAAAATCATCACCTAAGCTATATTCTTTATTATTTATTTAAAAAAAAAATAAATTACATGATTACAAGTCCATTTTCATCACCATGTTTGTTCCACTCTCTCTCTGATAGACCGGCAATCACTGCATCAATTTCTCTTGGAGAATATCCACTATTTGCAGGGTCATTAGAAGTACATTCTGATATTAAATCTTGAAGCTCTATGAAAAAAGAACACATGGTTATATCAACAGCAATAGGTGATTTATCTTTTACAAAATATTGAAAAATAAAATTGTGAAAGATGCATAAAAAATAAGCGTATTTGACCAAAGATCCTTCTAAATAGTGAATAAACTAATTACTCCGTTTAAAATGCATTTTCACTTATATACCCATCAGGACCCAATTTCTAGAGCCCGAAACCCCTACGAGAGATCGACAATTTCCGAGGATTATTAAATAATGGTTTTATTACATGGACCGTGTTCACAATATTTTTAATCCACAAACAGACAATAAGTAATTATACGACATACCATTAACGTGATCTATGTCTGAAAATTCAGCCATAACTTTTTTGTCAGTAGTTGCTCGCTTTAAAAAGTCCTCATACGGCCATAGCATTGTTCTTGCGTATCTATTTCTTTGCTTTCTTCTTACAGGCAGAGAACAGTGTTGAGGTATCCAAAGGCGCCTTTTGGACACCGAAACGACTGCCGTAGGTTCTACTTACCCCTTCAGTTGTAAGCACAGTACTATGGCGTCCACGAGTTTCTGAGATGGTAGCACTTTCTTTCTCTTATAATTCCTGGTTAAACACTGGAGACGTTTCCTTCGATTCGTCTCCTCCCCAGCTTCGACATTTTACTTCTTCAACACAGGAGTTCACCAGGATCCTTCGGCCAATCTCTTCACAATCAGCTGTTCCTCTGATAAACTCCGGATTTTGTTCTAATCAATAATTCGTTCAACATGTTCCTTCAAGGACAAATCTCATGTTTCCCTAGGCATCACATGTATTAACCATGCCCTCCTTTGCAGATCCATAGATTATCTCTTAACCTGGTATGTCATGCCTATCGCTGTGTTCTTAAAGATTGTCTGGGACTGACTTTTGCAAATGTTCATCTGTTCTAACTGCCACTTTCTCTGCATGAAATTGACAAGAGATCTAGCTCACCAAGGCCTTCCACTATCCTGCAAACTTAGTACATGGTATCGATCATCATCGGTATCTTGTGGTATGTTTAGTAGGTCCAACACTGGCCCGAACATTACCATTTCGCCTTCTAGGAGGAATTGAATATGTCTCACACCAGACTTCATGCGAAAGCCAACGATATTCCTTTGTAGTTCTAAATTTTCAGTCGTTCTACCCATGAAGCATACATCTTGCGTCTTGCATACGTTCAACAAGGGCATTGTTTGTTTCTAAGAATCTAAACCCTATATAATACCATCGCTTTGATGTTTGCCCTATACACTGCCTCAGTTTTTAAATCTTGGGAAACCAAGTTTATGTAGAGATAATTTCTTTCCCTTGTACAGTAAGAGCCCATCAACACCAAACGTATTTCTTTCTGCGCAATGGTGGTGAGTCCAATGCTTTACGGTTCGGTTTGTTTCAGCACTACAAGTTGCGTCTCAATAATTTGTTCAGAGTGGCCCCCGGTATCTTACCAGTAGTTGCACTGAGTGTCATTTACTATTGCCTTGATAATACAATCCCAGTTATTATCTTGGTCAACTTTCATTGAGTTTGCTACAAAACAATCGAACCATTTTCGGTCTGCCGTGAATCTCGTAATTTCGCTGTAGACTAGTTGATCTTTTCAAGTCTGCTGATTTTCGCATCTTTTTCATCCTGATTGTTTTTCACAAAAACTAGTCTTTGGATTCATATGCACCTTTTCTTCCGCATGGTCTGGACATCTTGAACACAGGAAATTTTGCCTTTGCTTGCTTAAAATTACATTGACAGTACAGGTGTTTCTTTTTTGGAAGACATTAGCAATTTTCTTTTCTAAATCTTTGAGATTATCCTATTCATCCCTCAATTGCCTTATGTTCTTTCCCTCACCAATCGAGTATTGATGACGCACCCGTGTCACGTCTGTAATTACTCATTTCCTGACCATATTCCACCATCTCCTCTCCTTGCTCGTTCTGCTCTAAGTAAGGCTTCATTTCATTGGCCAAAAGACGTATTTGGCATCATTTAATGCACTCTAGGTTCGTGTTTGCCTGAATACGAAGTCGCATGTCGAAACATCGGCCAATCTCGTCTAACAAACTCGATCTTTGGCTATCATCTTTTTACCGTAACTTCTCGGAGCTGTTGGTATAAGCAAATGTGCCACAACGGTCGAATGCTTTTCCAATTCTGGTAAAAAGACATCTCCATTTGGTTTTTTGAGCTTTATATCTAAGCATAGCCCGACTGTATGTTCAGTTTGATTTGCGCGGCTGCGAATCTGGACTCTTACCTATTTATCATCTCTAAATACGTTCTTTTTGATCGATTTTGTATTGACCCCTCTATATATCTTTAATAGGGGTTTTCTCCCTTTTTCAGCATTTTAGTTTCAACAAGTTTATGTGAAGCAACAAAACAGAAAACAATAAAAAGCCGGGCCCTCGTGTCCTCTTTATGAAAACAGAAGAAGTGGCAAGAAATCCAACCCGGGGCCTTGGGCGCACAAAGAGGCGGCACGGTATAATTTTTATTAACCCCACCCATACATCGCCATCCAACCCCACACATCAAACAACGCTCTGACAATCACACCCAACACAAGACACCCCCAGACACCAACATACTCACCAAAGAGGGGGCGCCATCTTGCATCCAACGCGACTCCTACATGTTTATTTTAAGCACAAAATATATGGGTGTCCCTCCATTTTATTCCACCACTAACACCACTGATGGCATTCTTGTGTTTCAAAACGAATCTGTGTCCATGAATTTATTATCAAAACATTGGCCACCGGGGAAGAATTAAAATCTTTCCCCATCCCAACCATAACATTCTCTACCAATCATTGCCTCTAAGACATACAAACTTGACAAACTAATTATTAAATAACAATGAAAAATTCAGACGATATTCAGAATAACATTTGTAGTATATTTTGATAGAGACTCATTCTCTTACCACATCTTCAACTGTCTTCAATTTCTCATAGCTTTTTCCCATTTCCCTCATCGTCTATTTTTGTTAGCATTTCACATGTTAAGAAAGTTAAAAAAAAACAATACATGCATTAAATATCTAAAACTATGTATCTCTTTCTGTGTGTAGTAAATATTGTCTTGATGCTGTGAGTTAAACATCATATGTATAAATATAAAGTAAATGTTAAAACCAATACCTTAGATTTCATGGAACATAAACTGCATATGATTGATTGTAATGACATGGACTCAGGTCCTACACATGCTTCAGTCCTGTGAAATTTTCTTAGGCACATTTTACATGTGATCTGCAACATTATGTATGTTTTGTAAAGGTTATTAAAAGATCAACAATGATATAAATGTTTTTAAAACCTTAAGCTTTTTATGATTAAGTCACCGTAAGCTTACCGTTTCTTCTGCACACGTCATAAATCCACAACAAGGACAAAGGTCCGTGTGGTAAACTGCAGAAAGAACAAGAAAAAGATTTTTAAAAATTGCGGTGGAATAATAAGTTTGTCAATGTTTATTTTACAAGCTAGGTTCTTTTGAGAGGATTTTGTTCATATTGAGAGGTCAACAATTACCTACATTCAAGCAACACCAAAACACCTTTATAAAATATATGGTTGCTGCCATTTTATATTGCATTTCTTCATGCAGTAAAAATCATTGGAAGAAAAATGTCTTATGTAGACATTTAGATGGTATGATATAGAAATACTTGAGGTCCTTTGAAAAAAAAATAATTTGAGCTTGGCTAAAGTCTCATTTGATATGAATTTTTCCAAGATCCAATACATTTCTGCATAGCCAACTTAAGGGTCTATAAAACTAATAATGTCCACTAATTAATGTTCAAGATTTCTTTGTTTACCATTGTACATCATAAGGGAGTTTGCAATATTTCCTCTTGCACACTTCAGATCTGTATGTGAAACATTGGTAATGGGTTGATGGTTGAAATAGTGCTCTGCAAACTAAAAGAAAGTTATGAAAATCAATGTATTTTAAATGTGTTATTACCTTTGTATAACACATGATATTTTGGCAATACGAAATTTCATTACAGTTTTATTACACATAAATTGCACATTTATACACATATAGTTATATGTAACCATTTTTTTCAACACTATAATCGCCGACGATGATGCCAGCCCACATAGTAATAGCTATATTGTTACCTGAGTGACTCAGGTGACTTAAAACAACCAAGTCCAAAATTGGAAAAAAAACGTTTGTAAAATCAAGAAGTTTCCTAGCTAGAACATTCAAGGACAAGATCATGTCTCCAGACAGAAGGACAGACAGATTGACATGGTGATTCAAATATGCCTACCCAAACTTCGTATGCTGAGGAGTTAACTACATTGAGTTGAAACAAATAATATACCGAAATGTATTTCATGTTAAGAATTACATTACTTACTATCAGACAATACACCCCACAATTAAAACTGTCTGTCTGTTTGGAGTGCTCTGTAGTGAGAACATTCCACTTTCTTGCTTCCACTTCATGGTACGTAATCATTCTCTTACTGGTGTACAAACTTAAAATGAAAAATATTAACAACGCAATCAATCTATAAAAGCTTGATAGCAAATCAGAATTTAGATCTATGACATTTGTACAGTCCCTTTAAGTGACAGTATCTTATATTTACCACCAGTTTCTTTTTATTTCCTCCAACTGTATTCTAGTCTCTCCCAAAGGATTAAAGTATAATGTATGATACCCTTCAAAGGATCAACAATCTGAAAAAAAAATGATTTTTAGCACATCAGTGTTCAACAACAGATTAACAATGCAGTGATCTATTTCTGATAAGCAGAACCAATTGATGATTCCTGCTAACGGAGCTTAAATGAGTGTTACCATTATTGTCATTACTCCTACTAGTTATCATGTGGTTAGTATATCTAGTACCCACCTCATCAAATTAATTAAAGTATATTTACCACGAGAGTCCAATGGGAATTTTTACAGACGGCTCCAATTATTGCTGAACACTCATACAACTTTAACTATAAAACACAAAGCAACAATATAGTCAAAGTACAAACCCTGGATACATTGTTTAAACCATCTTTCATGTATAAACTTTTTTTCAGAGCAGTTCCGTTTTTTTTTTAAATATTACAAATACATACCTTCTTACGACTTTTTGTGACAGAAAAATTTCCTTCCATTATCTTGGTCATTGTCTGTGAAGAATACAGAGCAACCTTGTTACCTTTCTCAATTTCGTTTTGAACAATGGCTGCTAAATAAGCATCAATAACCTGTAAAAAAAAAAATTGACATTTATGAACATGTTAGAAAATAATATACATTTAGAAACTGACTGTTAAAATAATTCATATAGTTAAGAAGTCAGTTTACCTGATCGGTCAACCAGTTTTTATCATTAAGGGACCTTATGTCCTCATCTGTGAAACTGAAAGTGGAAACTTTTCCAATGATAAATCCAGTGCTTTCTTTCATACCCCAAATTTTGTTCACCTCCTTGACAACTGTAAACATAATGTTAAAGAAATATTCAAATTGCAATAACAGCCTTTATATTAAATGGCACAGTAAATTATAAACCATGAAATAATTTAGCAATTGTTTAAAAGCATTTACCTTCATTAGAATCCAATTCTTGATATTTTGTAAGAGTTTGAGGCAGGGTTTCAGGATCTTGGAAACGTACTTTTTTCACCTGGTTGACACACTCGTGTTGCCTCTTTAGTATACCTTTTATTCCTACAGTTTCCAAAAATAAAATGAAACAAAATAAAATTGGCCTTAAACATTATTTTGTTTTGACCCTTTTCCATAACAAAACTTTTTATATTTTTGATAATTCTCTTAAATTTAAACAAAATGAAATTTTTACCATTCATTTCTACAGAAGGATGTTCATCCTCTTCAATGGTTACAACCTCCTCTGCCACCACATTGCTCTCTTTAATGAGGAAAAATGATTATTAATTTCTTAAACAATATTTCCTGTCATGCATTTTTCAAAGAAAGAAATTTATCATTCAACTAACCATTGACATGGGTTAGCAAGTCAAGTACACCCTTGGATGTGTGCTTTCGCATATTCTCAGCAGATGAACCATGTCTTCCAACTCCTTTTCTTCTTCTTTTTGTAAGGGAAAGTCTGTTGACTCCTTTTGGTGGAGTTGTCGCAATGTGGGTCATTTGTTTCTTGGGATGGTCTAAAAGGAGGGTGTCTGTTTCACTGAAACTAGTTGTCAAACTGTCTAATGTATCCTGCAATTTGTTGTTAAGTGTTTGCAAAATATTTTCATCTTTACAAGAGTAGGAATAGTCCTTAATCATCTGACAGTAGCTGTTTACACTTGATCTCAGTTTGGAAATTCGTGATTTTTTTGGTAATGTAATATCTCCCAATTGACTGCTGTCTGTTTTGGACTCCATTCTTGACTCTTCTGGCACAATGGGTTCTTCTTTGCTAACAACTGATGTTGAACTAAACTCACAAAGAACACTGTCATCTAATGTAAGGAAGGGGTTGTTCCTGTAATTTTCAGGTAGTTTATCCCAATGCCAACCAGGAACATTTCTGAAGACTGCAAAAAAGTGTTTACAAGGCAAATGATGTTTGGTCCAGTCCTCACATTCACAAGATGGTACTGGAAACTCAGATGCTGAAAAGCAGACACAATAAACCTGTGAGCTCTCGGGAACCTGACTCTTCACCAGAAAGTGGCCTTCACCCAGGTGATCAATGTCATCTGAAGATATGTTTTCCGATTCTTCCCATCTTTTAAAGCAGTGTTTCACAACACTTCTGGGTCGATTAGTCAAAAAATTGGGAATTTCTGGATTGTACTTCATTGACTCTTCTGCTGACATCAAATTCAGCCTGACATATCTAAAATTTCAATTTTTTTTCTATAAGTAGTTTATATTGACCAAAATGTATGCATACATAAATTACAATATCACATACAATATATCAAATTAGCACAATTTAATATAATCGCATTCCATTTTTAAATATGTACATGCATGTTTTTCAATGTACTGGTACATCCAATATATGTTACCTTTGGTAAATGTCTGGAAGAAAATCATTCCAGAGAATTGTCAACAGGTGACACAGGGACTTTGCCTTTTTTGTCTCCAGAAATTCATATTTTAACATTTTGTTTTGTCTTTCAACTCCATTGTTGGTGTTGACAGAGGTATTGTACCTTCTCTGTCTAAAGGCTTGAACCCACCTCTACAGAAATAAAAATACATCATTAAAGAACACATTAAACCAGAACAATCAGCAGACCACATCATAACTGTATTATGCAAAACTAGAATAAACTGACTGCATGGTCAGCAAGGGCCCCGTAAAGGAAAGTGACATCTGTATGAAGGTGCTGTGACCCATAATTTATACACTTCTGCCTCTTATTGTAGAGTACAATTATGCAGAGTTTCAAAACTGTACGATCAAAACTGTACGATCAAAACTTTTGAGTTATCGCATCACAACTTCAGTTATCGCATCAAGACGAAAATGTTGATGGATAGACTAACGGACGGGCGACGAACCCAGAATTTAACAATTCTGCCTCTTCTGTAGAGTACAATTGTGCAAATTTCAAAACTGTATGATCAAAACTTTTTGAGTTATCGCGTCACAACTAAAATGTTGATGGACAGACGGACGGACGGACAAGTGATTACTATAGGGCACCCGCATTTCATGCGGGGCCCTAATAATGTACAAAAATCTATCCATAATTTAGTAAGCATATGCATCATTTATACATGTATGTATATGACATGTTTCTACAATGTACATTAATATCACCTAACCTTATTTGTTCAACCATCTGCCTTCAAACCACTTTCTGAATCTATTTTTTCATTCCAAAACGACTTCCTAAAAAAAAATCAGATTTAAAATAAATGTTTAAACAAGAGGCCCATGGCCACACTCACCTGAGAAACCAGTTCAAATCAATAAAGACAAATGATATATAATAACCTTATAAGTATAATAAAACACCCAAGCACTATCTCATTTTTGAAAATGGAATGGTCTTTATTTGTAAAACCTTGAACCCCCTTTACCCAAGGATGCTTTGTGCCCAGTTTGGTTGAAATTTGTCCAGTGGTTCTGGAGAAGATGATGAAAATGTGTAAAGTTTACAACAACGACAACAGCGACGGACAATGGACAAATTGTGATCAGAACAGTTCACTTAAGAAGAAATACAATAATTAATAAATCAAAGCTGTGTGTAGATAATAAAAAATCTAATAACAATGAAGCCCATGGGGTACATGAAATAAAGATTTATAGTTTTTACTGTACATTAAAATAATGAAAAAATGAAACCTTTAATCTGGTGCTTGAAAGTTCGAACTCTTCAATCGTTTTTGATCTGGCAATGGAGCGCAATAATGATAAGATTTCATCTTTGTCCTCTCCAATGCCATTGTGTGATGCTTTTAGCCATCTTTCCCATGCCTGCTCTCGATGAAAATCGCATAGGTAGACAAAGGACTCTGCAAAAAGTGTAATTAAAGATGAATTTGTGAAAATATATACCATCTAATGACTATAAAATAATATATTTCATTGTTTAATTTAAGACATTGACATATATAAATTACCTAGATCTTTTATTTCATGAGTACTAGATAATTTATGAAATTGCATATGAGGAAATAATTTTCACTTAATAACATATAAAGCACAAACACTGAAACTTATCATTTAAAAATAATAATTCAAAATCATATGCACAAGTAGATTCATCTTATATATGTATAGAAATTAATTCATTCAACCTTGCACAAGTTATATACAATTAATCATTAATTAAGAAAAATATTTTATTTAAAAATCATTACTTCACATGTACAAGTGTACCTGGAAAAACAGATTCAATAGAAGATATCTCCTCATCTGCATAATCGCACATGAAATATGCAGGATTCCAGTCAGGATTCCAGGATTTGATTATGGATAAGGCCTCCTGGATGGATACACTGTCCTCTGTTTCAACTATGAATGTTGCAACTGTCATGTAATTTACGTTTGTTGGCACACACAGGAAAAACAGCGGCAAAGTGTATCTGGTGGTTCTATATGTTGCGTCCAGAAGACAAATCTCATTTCCATATCTACTGAGGAGCTGTTTTTGCCAGGCAGTCTGATGGACATAAAGGAATTTGTTGACACCATTAGCACTCTTTCTGTGATTTTCAATGAAAAGGTCCTCATCAATGAATAGTCTCTCGTCAGGATCATTACTGACAGAATGTCCTGAAATAATGCAAAAACAAAATGAATAGGAATTTTATTTAACAGGTAGTGTATGATTTAACAAACAAGATGTAATTATAATCGGGGCGATTATATAAGTCTGCCCAAACGCAGCAGTGCACTCATGAGTAGGCCATATAGGGCACTTCCTTTTGCTAGTTATGGTCTGTAGTGATGTATGCTGTTGCATGAACTGTTAGGCTGGTCCTGTTAATGAGGGTTCTGTTAGTAATGTGACTGTTAGTCCTGTATTGCTATCTTATGAGTGAGTGGGTTAGGCTGTGCATCGCGCGCTATGTTCTTAGTGATCTGGGTTATGGTCTTGTATGACTGGCCATCTGTACCCACATGGCCCTGCAGTACTGAGTTGCTGTGTAGTCTGACGTTAGGCTGTGTAGGACTCGGTTGGCGTTGTAGACGGGTAGGCCTGTGCAGGACTGGTTTAGGCTGTGCAGTGACTGGTATATTCTGTATTGACTGGTTAGGCTGTCAGTGACTGGGTTTGATTCTGTATGACTGTTAGTGGCATATGACTGGGTTAGCTGCTCAGCATTGATGTTGGCTGCTGTATAACTGGGTTAGGCTTGTCGCAGTGAACTGGGTCTACGGGCAGTGACTGGGTTATCTTCATTAGTGACTGCGTATGGCGATGTAGACTGGAGTTCGCTGTGTAGTACTAAGGGTTCAGCTGTGCGGTGACTGGTTAGCTGCATGTAGTGAATGTTAGGCTGTTGTAGTCTGGTTAGCTGCCTGCGCGTTGAGTATTTCTTAGTGACTATTGTGTCTGTAGTGACTGTCTATCTTGTCATGACTGGTAGCGAGTAGTACTGGTTTGCTGATGTATCTGTAGGCTGTGTAGGACTGGTTAGGAGTGCACCGACTTGTTTTGTTCTTATGACTGATTATGCTTATGACTGCTATGCGCTGCAGTATAGGTTTAGGCTGTGTATGACAGGTTAGCGGTATGACGTTTGTGTGTAGTACTGGGAGTTAGGCTGTGCAGGACTGGTTAGGCGTGCAGACTGGGTATTGGGTCCTGTAGTACTGGGTTAGCTGCAGTGACTGGGTTTGTTCTGTAATTGAACTGTAGCGCTAGTATGGTTTAGCTGCATACTGGTTAGCTGGGTTAGACTGGCGTGAGCTGTGCAGTATGGTCAGGCTGGTATGCTGGTTAGGCTGATCAGCTGGTGCTAGCTTTTTAACTGCGTTAGCTGCATTACTGGTTGGTGTGCAGTACTGGTTATTGTCGTATACTGGGTATAAGGCGTGGCATGACTGGAGTACTGTGTAGGACTGGTTGGCTGTCTAGGACTGAAGTTTGTCTTATGACTGTTAGCTCTGTATGACTGGGTTAGGCTGTGCAGGATGTTTGTTCAGGTGACTGGACGCTTGACTGACTTGTTAGATTGCAGACTGTAGGTTATTGCTGTTATGCTTGATAGACGTTATTCGAACGTTCTATACTATTATGTTTAGTGATATATGCGTGCCAATACTGGGTTAATTGTTAGAACTGTTGCTGTGTAGGTTGTATGACTGTTAGGCTGATGTATACTGAATGTTAGCGTGCGCGACTGGTCTAATGTCTGTAGTACTGAGTTATGTCTGTATGACGGCATATCTGTCGTGACTGTTAGCTTCGTGTAGATGGGTTGCTTAGGACTGGTTTGGCTGTACGTAGACGAGTAGCTTGCATATGGTTAGGCTGTGCAATACGTTATTCATGATGACTGGGTTAGCTTGCAGACATGAGTTTTATCTTAGTACTGAGTAGCTGCTGTATGACTGGAGTGCCATGATGTTTAGCTGTTAGTAACTGGGGGGTTAGCTGTTCAGTGACTGTCTGGGTCAGTACCTGGGTTCATCTTCTTATACGTTAGCTGATGTCACTACTGGTTAGCTTATTATGACTGCGTTGCGATACGTGATCTGGGTAGCTTTGTGTACTGTACCGGTTACTGTTTAGTTGACTGGTTAGGCTGTGCTACGGGTTATGTTCGTAGGATAGGTTATGGTTAAGTGACTGTTATGCGTTGCATGACTGGTTAGCATGTTAGTGACGGTTTGGCTGGTATGATGGGGAGGCTTGTAGTGACTGGTTAGGCTGTGCCGCGACTGTATGTCGTGTACTACTGGGGTATGGTCTTATTAACTGGGCTTGCGGCATTGACTGGGTTAAGCGGGTTAGTGATGAGCTTAGCTGTTGAGGACTGGTTGGCTATGTAGACCGGTTCGACTGTGCAGTTGCTGGGTTAGTGCTGTGCAGTGACCATGATGGTCTTGTAGTGACTGTGATTAGCTTCTCAGTGACTTTTTTCGTATGACTGGTGAGGCTGCCGTTTAAGGACTGGTTAGGCTGTGCATCACTGGGTTAGGACGTTAGTAACTGCTACGCTGCAGTGAACTTTAGCTGTGCATGAGCTGGGTTATCTTCTATAGTTAGCTGTTGTAGTCGTTGTAGGCGGTTAGTGACTGTAGCTTGCAACTGCTTAGCTGGTAGTGGACTGTTGCTTAAAACGAATAGTCAGTATGGTTACTGATGCCAGTGACTGGTTTATTCGGATGATATTATAGTCTTAGCTGACTGGTATGGATTGCAACTTCGGCGTGCGAGTACTGGGGTTAGCGGGTGACTGTGTTGCTGTACTGACTGTTAGCCGCTCTGTGTGACTGCGTTATCTGTTTTGCACGCGACTGTGTTATTTCTGTATTACTTGGTTATGTCTGAGTGACTGGCTATGCTTTGTAGTGCCGTTAGCGCGTTATACTGGTCTTAGCATGCTTAGTACGGCTTTTGCTGTTAGGACTGTAGCGTTGCAGTGATGGGTTAGGCTGGCAAACTGAGTCATGGTTTCAGTACGGGTTACCGCTGCATGACTGGGTTTTATCTCGTAGAGCCGTAGTGTCGAGCTGTTGCTTATTTATCTATTTCGATCGGTGTTCAAAGACTGGTGGTGATCTCATTACTCGATTGTAGGTGTCTAATGATGTTTATTTTAGCCGGTTATTTAGTACTGGCAATTGTTATCTGTGCAGTGCTGGTTAGTGGTATATAGCTGGGGTAGGCTGTGCATTTGTACTGTAGGTGGGCTTTCACATTCGTTTAATTTTCTTGGACTGTTCGTCTGTGTTTGATACCTGGGTTTCTTGGTCAGTGGCAATGTCTCTGTTAGTTGATTGTGGTTTGTTTACATGTGGGTTAGTATCATGTCTTTAGCGAGGAGAGTGGAGTTGTCATGATGTGCTAATTAGCAGGTTGGCTGGGAGCGTGATTCGTCTAGTTAGTGTCCTTTGCACTTTATTTTGAGTCTCCTATATATCGTATGCAGCCTGTACAGTTCCAATAGCATCGAGGTTTCTAGCCGATTTGCGTTTGAGTCCCAATTTAGACAATCTAGACTTGTGTATAAGTGATCTGTTTAGTTTGAATGAACGTATGGTACTTGATCTGCGTGTTCGTCTTTCGTGA
>CAJDSM010019900.1:9534-23439 GCA_903981925.1 Ostrea lurida
GATTGTTGGGAGACGTGGTCTCCAAAGACTACATAAATATTTATAAGAAAACCAAGCATGCTCTTAATATCTACTTCAGAGTACATGTACTTGAGTGGGCAATCAGGGTGTTTTCTAATAAAATATGCGTCTTGTTTCCCAACGATTAGACATTGGTATTTTCAGGTACCGTTTTTGTTTAAAAAGCAATTATCTATAATCGGAAAAAGCCTAGATTTTATTTTAATTGATCGTGAGGAATCGTTGTATAAAGTGTGGCGAAATCATACGTTTTGATGCAGTCAATTTTAGAAATTCTCGTGATTTTAGGTTATCCAAAAGCTCTTTAGAGTTTTTAAGAAATGTCTGATCCACATGCAGCGAGTATCTCAATCTTGTGCTACATTTTTCAAATACTATAAAGTATTTCCTGGCTTAGGGATTGCGACCATGAAATCAGAATGAGACAGTTGTTCCCATTCTAATGCAAAATTCTCAATTTGCTTGAAGTTTGCGTCTATTATTTCGTTCAATTTTGCTTTTTTTGTTTTATAAAAAACGCTGCGAATTGTTTATATTTTTACGCTTGGATACTGATATGAACTGCGACATTTCACACCGGCGTACTTTATGAAGCGCAATAGCTCATCATCAAAAGTATGCCAATGTTAAGCGTTGCAGTTCATACACTAAATGCATTGATTTAAAAAATGTATTTTTCATTTTACTTTCTGTCGGAATTTCCAGCTCTTACATAGACATACTATATTTATCAAGATCCATACGCGCAATGGTCATGTGAAAATGCCTGTTATAACAAGTGGCAAAGGTAGCAAATATTGACAATGTCAATAGTATATCATGTTACCAAACAATGCAACACTCGGTCCATTAAAAAAAGCAAATGTCCATGGGTTTCCAGACAAAAAATACCAAAACGTATGAAATCTTAACGTACCTGTAAAATGTAGTACCTATGAGATATTTTACGATATTTTTGACACCTGAAAATCAATTCAATCTATCATAATTAACCTTACAAGTCAATTTTGACAATTAACACGATCCCTTCATGCCCTACACTTAGTTACTTTTGATTGAAATTTACGACGATTATTTTAATATGCGACAACACTATTAACCTTAATTTATCCCTTTCTCATAACTAAACATTTTTTATCTATGTTTATACATAAAAACTGACATATTGACGGGATGTGTTTGAGGTATTTATTCTATAATAACGTCACATCAGTGAAAAATCATGACCTTTGGCAATCTATGACAGATTGTAACAGTCTTCAAGGAATTTAAGATTTTTGTCGAAAATTCATTTATTTGGCGCCGTGTTTTTCCAGTAGAATATTTAAAAGGGTTATTTCTAACAAAACAAAAACAAAGTACATATGATATTTATTATGGAGATTTAATTCATAAAAAGAAATAGTTCCGCCTTTTATAATACAATATACATATGGATACCACACACAGTCAATCTCCATTAGAGGTACGGTTAGATTATCCAAGCTAGTTAATAAATCTGTCATATAAAAATGTACGCATTGTATATTATCGATATTAGAGAGAAAAAAAATAATACGATCTGTGTCTACATTTCGGGACATTTTGTAACATGCAATTTAAGTGTAATAGACAGTGTACTATACAATATGTGTCTAAAGAAATGCTCAGTATCTACCGTGTGCTCGGGCGTGTGCTTTATCGAGGGGGCAATACATATATGTATTTGTAAAAGAAATGCAAAGCATGACGTGTAATTGAGGCAATATATGCACAATCTTGGAGCTACATGTATATAGACAATGGCATTGGGTCAAATGCTGTCTGGCGTGTTTTATAGCAATTGTTAAACCGTTCTTTATCAATATATTTTGACTACAGATTACTCCGTTATCTGATAAAGACACGGCAGGTGTGACCGATCAACAGAAGATGCTTGCTCCTCCTCGGCGCCTGATCCCACCTATTGTGTGTCCAAGGGACCATGTTTGTCTAACTAATGTTTTGTATTCTGTTTGATACTTGCGAGATTGATCACTGTTCCTTATCTTCGCCTTTTCATCTACCAATAATGATAGTTTTCATTTTATGTACATTCGATATATCTCAGCGAACACGAAAAAAAAAGACACCCACAGAGTCTTCTACGTCTGCATGGTATTTAGATATCTTATTGAACATAGACATTAACGGTAAACTAACTTTTCAACTTTATGACAAACTGGATGATTTCAGCTTCTCCATCGTCAACTTCCCATTTAAATGTAGCAACATTCCATCATTACCTGCATGTCTAGTCTTTTATTTAATCATGATTGGATACGCAAGAGGTTGTTCCGTGTATGATCAGTTTTTAAATCGAGACAGGCTATTGACAAACAAGTTGATGTTGCAGGGTTTTGAACAGTCACGTTTAAAGTCAACATGCGCAAATTCTATGGTCGTTATAACGATCTAGTTTGCCATTACAGCCTACCACTGGATCGAGTTTCAAACCAATTATCAAGCCGTTCTTTATAGGGGATGCTTACTCTTCCAAAATACGTGATCCCACCACTGGTGTAACCAGGTGTCCACGTGTGCTCAATTCTTATAATAATTTGTTTTCCGTCTAGGACGCATGAGATTGACCACTGTTCGTTATCTTCACCTTCTCGGTCAAATGAAGCCTTTCCAGAATGTTCTGGTAGGTGAGGTTATGTGGTATTTCTGTACATTTTGATAGATACCACATCCAGAGAGAGAGAGAGAGAGAGAGAGCTTTGGTTCAAATTCAGGAAGTTTGTGTCTTGGCCTGCAAGAATGCTCCGAATTCCAAATAATCAAAAATTAGTATTTGATTCCCAAAATAATCGGTATGTAAAAAAAAAAAAAAAACCCATAACATTATGATAGTGATTTAAATTCGTCGTAGTAGAAACTAGATGTTTAATTATCCCATTTCAAGGTTTTAAATATCCAATAGTTGGTAAGCAGTATCTTATGGATAGCTGATAGGGTGGTGCTCTGTTGGACACAATTAAACCCAACACATGGTTTGCAGAATTAGAATAAAACAGTTAAGATAAAACAAACTAAAACACAATACTGCAATTCATGCTAAGGAATTGTGACTAATAAGACATTTACAAAAAATGCCACAATTCTAAAAACTACAATATCAAAATCATAAATACAATGTTATGACTAGAAAAAACCTTAAGTTATAAGAGCAGATAAATTGGCAAATTGTATATACAGATATTCCTATTTCTGCATTGCATGTCAGATGTAGGGTTCCTAGATTTCAGATGCCCTTTCAGCAAACTGTATTATTCCTACAGTTATGTAATAGGTTCTTTTATGAAAGTCATGAAACGAGTGTCTAGACTGCTTTGATTTGACTTTTTTTAATTCTGATTATTTAGCAATTCTCTTGAACGTCAGAAAATTCAAAACGAACTCTTCAAGATAAACAGAGATTAACATTGTGGATATTGGTCCTACTCTGTGTATATATGAAGTGGAGAAACCTTGGTGCGACAATGACAGTTATGTGATTTAATCACGATTCGATACTTTCGAAGTTTAAGTGTAATTATCTGAAATTCAAACTGTGTAGAATATTTATAGATCTTTATGCACTTCGAAATACGGACAAAATGTCTACCTATTTTTCTGCACTCTAAGTTTTTAGTCTTTTCTACCTATTTTTATGTACAAATGTTCAATCTCTGCACTCAAAGGTTTTTTTAATTTTTGATATCGATTTACTTTGACTTATTTTCAATTCAAGCATAAATCGATTACATGTACACGGCAAATGAAATTTGGACAAGATGAGAGGATGATGAAATGTCATGTAAAAATACCATAACAACGAATGGAAAGGGCGCAATCTCATTACAATATTTCTAGATTTTTCCTCCAAAATACATTAAATTATATATTTCCTTCATTAATCACTCACATTCATAAATGATCATAACTTTTGCGACCAACCACAATTTATATTTCACAACCTTATAAAACCTCTTTCTATTCATGTTGACTTTTGAGGAAAGGTTTCATATGCGAAGACTGTTTTCTCGTAATTGAATTCTGGACAATCCTTTATCCCAGCAAAATAAGCATAAACTTGTTCTTTCTGTCAATGAATTTATTTTGGAGGATTTCAAGGCGTATGTTGTATGCCAAAAGTATGAAAACAGCGGGGAGGGGAGCTAACCCCAAGAAAATTCATGATTTTACTGTAATTTTCATTCAAGTAACACGATCTAGAGAGATTTCATAGATCCAAGCAGCTTTACTGGTCAGGGAATTAAGGAATACATTTAAATCTTGGTTTAACTTTAGTCGCGGAACAAATATAAAACACACATATGTACGTATTCCAACTCAGTTTCCGATACNAAATCTTGGTTTAACTTTAGTCGCGGAACAATATGTACGTATTCCAACTCAGTTTCCGATATATACTTTGACGGCAGAACGCGCACTGGTTATTAGACACTTGATCGACCTGTCGGTCACAGACAGCAGACGGCAATTCAAAACTCGGTCAAAAATACAAGTGTGCAACCTATGAATATTCCTAAGAAACAAATTTGGAACATTTAGGATTTATGTTTGAGAAAAAGAAGAAAATTTACGATTCCTGTCCTGGCTTTATGATGCATTTCAGTTCTACTCTCGTGTTTAATGGCCTAGTACGCCTTTGTTCGTACCAGCTGGAACTATCACTGAGCTTCCATTTCATCAAAATCGCCAGCACGTATTCGCCGAGCAGTATGACCATCATCAAGTCTTAAATAACCCCACTTCATTAAGCTCATTCAAGCGACAGGGAAGAATCCCATTACACCATCATTTACATATACAAATACATTATTTCAGTTAATAAGCCGATATAATTCCCGAGCTTCAGGTATGATCAGTCTTTTTTGAGGTTTTTGGAAAACTCTGCTAGAGTGGAATTTTATGTTGGCGAACGAGGTTCATCCTGTGCGCTAAGCGTCGGAATTGACAGATTCTATGTGAATCGTAGACACCTTTGCTCAGGTCCGTGACTGTAGAAAAAAAATGTTTGTCACAAAATCATACTGATTTAAATTATAAGTCAATCTGAATTCCCACCAGCATGAAATATCTTTGACTTAAATCGCATCTGTACGCCATGGTAAGGTGCATTTAAACTGCTTTGTAAGATTATATCATGCGTGCCACTTTGGTCTTATAGGGATCAAGCATTCTGAAGATTACTGAAAATTATGTTGTTCGATTCCTAATCCCAGAGAATATTAAATTTTCCAGTATCTCTAGCATATGATAGTCGTCCTACATTCCGTACAGTAAGAGATGAATGGTTGGGAAAAGGATGTCAATCGAGGTGATTCAACCCTTAATTATGAATATTTCATCACTTATCGGTATCATACCCGGGGTATTATAGTCTTCTTAATAAATTTACAAATTGGTGCTTTAGAGACTGTTTGTATATTGTATTTGCAATTGTAATCGTAGTACCAGTTGTGTATTCATATTTTACTGTCACCTTGATGTACTAGTTGTAGTATAATTCTTTATACTAACCTGGCACAGCGAGCAGTGTTGCAGAAGAATGGTCCAGCCAGCGCTGTGTTACAAACACACCCCCCCCCCCGAGATCCATAATACCTACGAGTATGGTCTTATATTTTTAAACCAATCTGTAGATGTAAATACAATTTACAATATGACAACCAGTATATTGTAAATTTTGTTTTTGCCGTCACTCGGTAAATATGACATTTAAAACGCAACATGTACCGCTTTAATAATCTAACAGTTTTTATGCTTTGTAAACAATCATATCATTGAGCAAGACCTTCTTTTACCTGGTTTAACACGTTTTATAATAGAATGACTTCGTGCTCCAAAATCGATTTTGGTTTCGTCTCTATACATGTAAGATGCACATACCCTTTCTCCGGTAAATTCTCGTGCAGTTCGCTGTCGAATTGATCTTCGTTGCATGGACCACGAAGTTTTGTGTTCCTTAAGAGCGTTTTGTTAATTCATATAAAGCAATCTTCAAATTGTTTTACATCTTTGTTCAATTTTTCAATATTGACGAGAAAAAAGTAACAGGAGGTTTGCATTCTATAGCACTTACATGTATGTATTCTGATTTCGTGAGAAAAAGACATCGGGGACATGAGTGTATTTTTTTTCTCTCACGTAACTGTAGAAATTACTGCGTAATGATAATTATTACCTAAAACAAAATTAGCCTTCCAGCTGTTTAAAGTTTCAATGGTTATATCCGAAAATCGTTTAGCTAAACTTTAATGATATACAACTGTGTGCTATGCAAACTAATTAAGGCTTTTAATTGATGTTCCTCATGCATAATTCATTATAACTTATCATTCTTGATAATTAGTCTTCTGACGGTTGAAACAAAAGCTTTAATATATTACCTTCTCAGTGGGTCAAATAAGTTTCAAACAGATCTTTAAATTCATATAGGACCGTAAGACCGATTTTCTATTTCATTCTTAGAATTTAATTTTTTACATGTAAAAGTAGGCATCATATTGTGTCTTTACATGTGATAAAGTAATTCGCAACTATACGATTATTAGATATCAACTTTTACGCAAAAAAGAGTATTTTAAAATATCAGCTTCAAAAATTAAACATTATCTATCGATCGATGCATCTGGCATACGTGTATTTTATCATCATGATGAGGACGATAACACTAATTGCATTTTCTTTTGATATTTATTAGAGAAGGACATTTAAGCACAAGTTTGTGTTCTGTTGTTAATATTTTATTTTATTTATTTATATTTTTTTTTGGAACTTATGCAATAAATAATCAAAACTAATGATGTCTTGATTTAATCTTATTTTATAATAACTACAAATGTAAGATGTGTTGCTTTAGATAGATCATGGCAATGAATAGATTGAAAACATCATAGTATGGGTTTTTTTCCTCGCTCTACTGACGTTAATGCATATTCATACCAGGTAGACCAGATATAACGCTGCACCGTACACCAGCCTGAAGATGAAAACGTTCGCCGAAGATCTGTCAGTTCTATGGATATTTATATCTAACTCTAAAAGAAGGCAATACATCAAGGTGTACGGGGTAATAACCTACTGTAACGTCACATTTGCCAAAATTACTGAAATATTTCGAATATTCATTTATCAGACTCGATCAAAATAGGTTAAGTCTTAAATCCTAAAATGTGCATAATTGTATGTACATGAAATTAACTCATATCCCTTGGAATATGCATCATTCAGTTAGGAAATGCATATCCGTTTTGGAAAAGATGAATGACGATTCTTCACATGTCAGATAGAAGCAGTTCCGTTCATACCCTCATATATTTTGAAAAATGAAATTAATTTCTTGAATATCTTATTTTAATTCCGGAGTGTCATATCTGATATTTTCCGTACCGTCCTGAAAATTGAAGATACTTGTAAACCATTTCACACGTACATTTCTAAATGGCCTTGCTAAACTGTGATGAAGTGTGTTGACAAACATTTTCTCTTTTTAATTTTCATAAATTGTGTTCAGGGTGTAAAGAAACCCACATTTCTTTTATTCCACGGAGCAAAAGACGGGTTACACAATTTACCTCAATACATGTATATATAAAATTCATATAATATTATAGGAGGAAAAACTTTTGTAAAACATAATTCGAAAAAGAAAAAGTTAAAATCAAGATGTTTTTAGCATTAAAATTTGATAGTACGTTTGGAGAAGTATTGAGAATGTTAATTTCATTTATAGTTTTAATTTCGAATCTGTCAGATTTTTTACCTTGGGATTCTTTGATATAGATAAATATTTGATATTTCTAGGTGACCTGGTTTTGAAATGATAATGAAAGTTTAATTATTCAAGAGTTTATCGGTTTGTACCTTGAAAATTAACTTCACGTCAGCGTATTTCTTCAAATTAAAATTCCTTCGACTTCTTAGTATTGTAATGAAGTCTTTTTCTTAGTTTCAACATATTTAAACAGAATTTTAAGGATGTAAAAGGGTGCACTAAAGGTTAGCAATGATGTCACAACTGGGATTATTTCCTTTATTAAGCAAGCTAATTTGATAAGTATGATGTATGAAATACAAAGTAGAGCAGGATTTGCGTCCATCCCCAGGAATAATCCTCCATATCTTATATTGCTTGTCGTTCGTTGACACTTTGCCTACTATTTTAAAAGTTTTTAAACTGCAAACTCATGGTTTCGGATTAATATTCATGGAACTTTCATCCAGTAGATAAACATCATGTTCCTAAGATTAATAAAATTTAGTAATCCACATGCATGTAAATGAAGTTGTTGAAATGTTTGTTTATTCGGGATGGGAAAATTCAATCATCACAGTGAAAAAAAAAATTAATGTTCATGATGATTTTAATGATAATGAGTAAAAGCATACAAACGCTGTGAACTTTCGTCATTCCTGATGTGAACGACTTAGCACTCACCTAATAATGTGCAACCTGATGTCATTTTTCAAAAATCAACTTTAAGGCATGCATCTCATTTCGATAGATCAATATCTAACATACAGTGTTGTCACCGTTCGTACTTCTAAACCAATGTCAGACAACCTGCTAGACTACAGGATATAGCAGGTGTTTTTTTTAAATACTTTCAATCATGTAACAAGTAAAAAATAGTGTACAAGTATCAGATGCATATTATTCACACGTTGCTATAAATCTTGGTGGCATTATTTTTCATTGTGTATAAATTTTCGTGGGTGTGCTATAGGTCACAAAATCAACTAACCAATGAGTCACCTCTTCAATTGCACACTCCTCCATTTTGAAGGTATACCGGTAATGCAAAAAATCTGCTTTAATAGGTTTTTATATCCATTACTTTGAACGGATTTGATTTTGTGGTTTTTGTCTTTTGAAATTTATTTTTAGGTGTTGATATTTTGCGGTGTGTTGAAAAATAGCATGACCCTGCATACTTCATTTCTAGGTTAAAAATGTTGTTACTTTTTGTTGTTGTGTTTATTTTTGTTTTGATTCTTCTTGTACATGTGCATAACACAAACAAACAATGAAAACTTGACTGTCATATACTATACATATACATGCAGGTTACTGACAAATAAGCCGATATCAATAAACATCAGCATTTCGCATATCCTATGTTCGAAATAAGGATACAATCAGCTGTCACTAGGTCGAATACTATCTGTCGTCATTCATACCCGTGGTTAGGGCGATAAGTATATGTTGATAAACTTTTCTCGAGTTCGCTCGGAACCAAATCGAGTGGCGAGGGAAATGTAGTACATATTTTACACGAGAGGTCAAAATATGTTGTGTCTGTTTGATATATCATAACTCTTCTGTATTTTTTGTACTTTAATCAAGATCATCAATATTTATCTTGATTAGTGTAATTTTGAATAGGCTGCATTTGAAAATTAGTGCCTTCAAGGGAAGTATAAGATAGGAATTATATGATAGATCACTGTTCGTTATCTTCATCTTTTCGTGTATAAAGTGAATATTTCCGATTAATGTCAGTAACATTATTAAAAAAAATTCACGAGAATAAAGAAAACACATAAAGTTTGTAGATTATAATTTCAGCATTAAATTTTTCCTTGAGAACCGTCTAAAGCTTTGCTGACGAGATAACCCGGGTTTGATTCTGTCAAACCGAGACGTTCATTTAGTTTTCCTCGCCAACTTCCGGCGTTAGATGTGAACCTGTCGGATTAACCTCGGCCTTGATCCCCATGCATAATATGTGGCATTCCACCTCCTGATATATCTGTAAGAGTGAACATCTCTAGAACCGGATATAATATAATATTCAAAACAAATCAATTTGATTATCGAGTGTGAAGACCGATGGATAGACTCGTTCTCAAGATTTTGCCGTCCACGCGTTTCATTCAACTAAACAAAGGACCCCCCCCCCCCCGACATTATCATAGCGATACATAATACAGAAACAGACGCGGCTTTACACCAAAGAATGAATACTTGTTATATTTTTCTTGCAACATAAGCGTGTGATGTTCACCTTTGGGGCGGGGGGGGGGGGGTAGATGTGCAATGCAAACTCGATATGAATGTTACTCGAATGGACAATTAATGCAGATAATTCTCTTACTAGTCTTTAAAACTGTAATTAAACATGTATCTTTGTCCTCTTTTTGACAGATGAACCGTATGGTGCACATCAATCTCTTTTCTGTCTCCTACTTCTTTGCCTTCCCCAGAGTTGAAATAAAACACTAAAACACAACGATTTTAGCAGTTTAAATAAATGAGAAGCAGTCTAGTAATCACGGCAGTGTGCTATTGGACGCAGTCTCCACTCTGATTTTTGTATGATGATGTTTTCAGAGGTAAACCACTATTTTGTAATTAACACGTTTTGTGACAGTTATTGTTTGTGCATATATTTTTCATGCCTACGAATGCTAATTATACTGTCTTTACCCACATCTTATACCAAAGAAGCAGTGCTTCATTGTTTACGGGTGTTAGACTGTAAGGAAATGGCACTTCTCTTAATTACGCATAATAAGGCGTTTAAGGAAAGCGCCCACGGAGTTCTAGCCAATGGATGATGATGAATTCCGAGCAAGTACTTTAAAACATTTTTTACGTCAGCTGTTGCCCGAACATTTGAAGTATGCAAATTTACAATTTGTTGGAAGTTAATGATTTAGACGGTAGAGCTCATCTGTAACTGAACAAAGCATCACCCGATTAAGTTTGTTTATTTATCTTTCACTTAATTAACTTGTTTAATTGAAGTACATGTATTATGACAGTCCATGACGTTCAAGACTGCAGCAGAAATATTTATTTATTGTTTCAACGTCCAAGTTTTCAGGTCACGTCCGAAAGACTCCCAAAGCGTCGTGCTAGCCAAGCGGGTGTCTCATGACGGTTACATGCAAATGAGTTTTTTTTATGAGCAACAAGACGAGGTATTCAAAACAAATCATGCAGCTTTTTTTATTTTAATAAGAACGGCATATTACCGAAATTTTTTTTTTGCAGGATGAGTGGGATCAATCTCTATAGATACAACAGCTACTGAGTTTAACAATCATCATGACAAATTCTGTCTTCAAATGAAAAGATGAAGATAACGAGCAGTGACCAATCTCATAAATCCTATACGGAATACAAATTCAGAGATGGACAAACATTGACCCCAAATATAAGTATCCCCTGTCGACCGGTCACACCCGCCATGATCCCAATATCTTGAATTAAGGATTGTCGCCAATTCGGAATGCTGAGGCACTAATGCGAGTTACGCCAAGGTTAAAGTGGCAATGCTAGTTCTAAAGATCTCCATACTCGTTATCAGCTACTAGACATATTGCTCACGCTGGGATGTCTTACAATAATAAAATTCAACACAGAAATTCTGATGGTTGGGGTCACTGTGGTGTAGAAACGTTCCCTTTCAGACAAAGATCCCCAACCGACAAACTTTTACGTACAGTTGGGGAGCATCGAGTCTTTTGATGTTGCAAAGTACTGTAAAGGGGGAAATGTTCGCGTCGGTTTTATTTTCGCTATATTCGCGATTATATCAACTATCGCGAAAATAAAACCATCGTGAACAGCTGTTCAATGTATTTAGGTATATAATTCCAGATTAAAATATTTGCTATCCGCGAAATTTAAACCATCGCGAAACGTTAAAAGATACAAATCGCGAAATTTTAGCCCCATGAAATTAAAGCCCTTTATAGTATTCTAGTGTTGAATCAGGATAACCCTTAATTGTGTAGTAAGTGTTGAACTGTATCAAATGACCGGGATCTCGAAGTTGGTAGGAAGAAGTGTTCCGCAAATTATTAATGAGTATAACTAAGTCTTGGAAGTGGTTGGGGCAGATGGCCATAATTCCAAGTACCCGTCGTTTAGGATTCCGAAATTTGGCTTAATATTTCCAGGTAAGAAGGGTCATGACCTAGCAGCGTAAGGATGCAGCATGCCGGGGTCTGTCGTCATTGTCTTTGTACGGCAAACTTGAACGGGTTTAGGTTTCCGTGAGAGGACTGGAATTGGTTAACATCACCCTGGGGTTTCCTTGACACTGAGAGGAAAGGACATCGGATGCCTGTCGTCCTTTTGTTGGAGCATTGGTCATTCTCAGTTGGAAAGGAACACTGCAAGGTGTTGTGTTGTTACATGTAAGAGTACCCTTTACTTTCTCCCAAACTGTGCAGGTTAGGGGTCTTCTAAGCCTGCTGACGGGATTCGATAAATTTCGCTGTTGGATAGTTCTCAGATCTGTCTTCCCGATATTACTGCCCTACTACATTATAATCATATCCGGAAAAGTCAGCATTCAGTAAGCAGTACTGCCCAAACATTATCTTGACGCCTGTGGTCATAAAGATGACGCTTTTACTTTCAAATTACATTTCTTTCATTTAACTCTAGATCTGTCTCATTAACAGAGACTTTTTAAATGTATTATTTGTGATCTTTATATCGTGATAATTATAAAATTTTGGAGACTTTTGAATTGTATTTTCAGTAATCTTTTTATCATGATTTATTCAGTCGTCATTCGAATAGACCATGTGTTTACTTGTACCAGCGTTTTTTCTAGAGATTATATAAAAAGTAAAAATCTTAAAGTAAGATGAGAATATTTCTGGTTTTTATTCAGTGAATATTTTAAAATAAACATTTGTACTTTTACAATGGTCTGCATCATATTTGTCAAATTGGCGAGGATACATCCTTTGTTATGCCTTTGTTAAATTAATTTATATTCGTTTTTGAATAAGTTTATTTTAATGAAGTCCTTCGCATTATTATTATAAATGATTCCGATGAATATTACATACATCCAGAATATTTACATTAAGTTTCTTCATGTGGTTAATCGTCGTTTCCTGTGTATCAAAACGATGCATGTTATAACAGCATTCTATNTTACATTAAGTTTCTTCATGTGGTTAATCGTTGTTTCCTGTGTGCTATCAAAACGATACATGTTATAACAGCATTCTAGCTTTATTTGTTTACACTCAGTGACCAATATTCAGTTCCCAAAATACGAGTATTTCCCCTTCATACTGTACATGTATTTCTTACAAAACTATTTCCCACCCAATACATCTCTGTTTATATCGAAAGGTGTATTAAAAATGACAGGGGTTCTTCTTATAGAGTGGCAGATGACAAAGTATTGCGAAGTCATGCTATTTGAAACACCGCGCGCTATATACACGTATACAGCTTTTCTAAAAACTGAGTTTCAATGAAATTGATACATCCAATTATTTCGACTAAGGGCTCACGGCGAGTGTGACCGGTTAGCAGAGGATGTTACTCCTAATCCTGCCTTGTATATATATGTTTTTGGGAATATATATTACGTTTAACACAATGTTAACTTTGCCAATTTATATGTAACAATTAATATAATAACAATTAATATCAATATAAAGACAAAACACAGTTGACCTTTCCAAAATAATGAAATTTGAATTTGATGAAAAGAAACCCACTACAACGATTTTCTATGAAATGCTGAAGAAACCTACTTGTATTTCTCACATACATGTAACTGTGTCTAAGAATTATTTTTGTCAGCAAAGTTTTTCTTATCAGACAAGCCTACACAGATGTATGTACATAATTATAATATACCCTACATAGTATACCCTGGTACCTACCTCATTTACAATAAACACAAAAGAGCGTAGATTTTTGTAGTGAGATCTTTTATTCACAATTGATAAGATACATACATGTATTCTATATCAAAATACATGTATGTGCAATTCGCCGAAGCAGCGAACAAACGTAAAAGGGTATGCATGACAATTTGCAAAGGTGGTGCATGGGGCTGTCACGGTTAACCGAAAAATCGGTTA
>CAJDSM010019901.1:0-21998 GCA_903981925.1 Ostrea lurida
ATTTATCGATATAGGTCTATTTCACGTGTACATGACTATGAGAAATCACTACCAGGTATATGGATTATACTATTCTGAATCTTCTACATTTGGCTAATTGAATGCAACAAAAGTGAATCCGTTTATCAAATTGACAAAAAGGGACGCACTTTTGCAACTATGATGTCTAAATCTTACCTAAATAGCTAATGTCATTGCAATGTGATTTTTTTGACAGTGTACGTCAACAATGTGACACATAGACAACAGAAAATGCATCAGACTCTATAGACATTAACAAAACGAACCGAGAATATCTACCGCAAATATCCCTCTCCGGCGAAAAAACACCAAAGAATGTCTCTGTGTTGGTCTAATTTAAGAAACTTTATTTATTAGTTTATTAGATATTCTTCTTTAAAGAAACAATAATTGTCTTACGGTAGCATTTCATCATTTGGCAGGCAACGATTTTTTTCTTCCGTCGACTTGCAGTGAATATTTGACTACTTTTAACTGCAAATTGGTTTACAAAAATTGTTTTGTAAAACTGAAAATATATGTCATTCATTTTTATAGATAATGAGATGTCTTATAATGCATATTAAAACTCAGTTGACTATGCATCAGGGAATGCTGTCGTAATTAAGATTTGTAAGTTGTCACATGCATGTAAATGAAATATAACGCTCAAATTATCAGCAGAAAATGGTTGCTGTTTTTTTTAAAATCTAGAGTCTGCTTTCCTGTGGATGATATGCTCTTATTGCGAATAATGTTAACGAAAGTAATAGAATGATGATATTGCCACACTATAAAGGATGATACAAAATCTTTACAAATATACACATTGCCAGATACAACGACACCAAATCTAATCTTACATTTATTTTTAACCATTTTGTTATAATATTTTAAAGACATGAAATACTTTCACATTAAAAAATTATGTTCATTTGAAATGAAAACAATTGTGAAAATATGTATTCTGTTGCAATTTCGTACAGAAAGCTTATAATACAGTGAAGTTTCTATCGTCTGTTTCAAGTATGTAATGGCGCGCTCTAACACGGGTACGGTTATTGCAAAGATCGATAAATGAGGACTCTGTGTGTACTCAGCTGACACAACCTCTACCGATAAAATTAAGAAGTTTGATTAAAAGGAAAAGGTGAAAAATCTGTGGACTATTGACAATCGCACAATAGGATACATAAAAATCATCTAACCTCTCTATTTCATGGCAAGGTGGCGAATACCTCAAAAGTTACCTAATAATCCCCATGTGGCAGTGAGATATAATTGTGATTTAACAAAATGATTGAATAATTCAGCATACACATACATGTAATAGTAAATAAATTACTACATTTTTTAATTGTTGTAGTAGTTACAATTCTTTTATTTATATAACTTTGAAATCTATTTGCAAACACAGAATTAATCAAATTGGCAATAAATGGACATTTGAATGAAAATGTTTACATGTACATTTCTCTGCCAGTATCCGTGACATCGTTGATTTTCATCTTTCATCATCATGTGCTTGCATGCTGAATTAACCTTTCAACTCCTACTTTAGATTCTCCACTGATATTTTGGCATGACTTTTGTAACAGAATATTTTCCTCAGTAGTTCTTGCAAAAGAGGACAAAGTTTGAATGGACAAAGGGAAAGACAGGGGATACTTACTCCTCCTAGGTACTTGATTCCACCCCTGGTGTGTCCAGGGGTCCGTGTTTGCCCAATTCTTGTTTTTTTTATTCTATTTAGGACTTACGAGATTGATCACTGTTCGTTATCTTTGCCTTTACTGTAACGATTCATTCTCTCCTTATGAGTAGTCCGGTTCTTTCAGCTCCAAATTATTCTAAATCATTTAAGCTTACTCTGCCAGTGTGGATGATCTTTGTTCCAAGAACATAATGACAATTTAGATAGAGTTGTTTATCATATTTCAAAGAGACTTACAAAATGTGAACAAAATCAATCTACCATTGAAATAGAATGTCTTGCTTTGTTGTTGTTAGCTTTACCAACTTTTGAAGTTCATTTGAATGTTATTGTGTGTCCAATTCTTGTTTTTATGGATCACAACCCCCCACTTTTTACATGAAATGTTAGACTTTTAAGCTATTGTTACAAGAGTATGATATTGATGCCAATGATGAAATGCTACAGTGCTATTGCATATATCTTGTAAATGTATTGTGAATATTGTATTTCAGTATTGTATTATTTTTTAAATTTAATTTGATTAATAATATATATATGCATTCAAGTCTTGAATTGTTAAAAATTCAGTGTCATTCAATTTATCTTTTCTTTTTTATATGTATATTATTATCATTATTATAAACGGAGGCTTTTTGTACTACATTGTACATGATTGTTGTCTTTGAACAAGACAAGATTCTAGATATTCAGAATCTATAAACTAGACAAGATACTAGTTCTATAAATAGACAATATTCTAGATGTTCTATAGATAGACAAGATTCTAGACGTTCTATAAATAGACAATATTCTAGATATTCTATAAATAGACAAGATTCTAGACGTTTTATAAATAGACATGATTCTAGTTCTATAAATAGACAATATTTTAGACATTCTATAAATAGACAAGATTCTAGTTCTACAAACTAGACACGATTCTAGTTCTATAGATAGTTTGAATTATTATAGTTCTATTATTCATTCTATAAATATACATGTAAATAGACAAGATTCTAGACGTTCTATAAACTAGACAAGATTCTATAAATTATAAATGGTCTTGACCTGAATATAGGTACACGAGTCCTACCAAGGCAAGTCTCGTCACTAAATGTTCAGCCTATAAGAGAAGCTTTTGTTCATAAGGTTGGTTTCCTGATCCGATATACTGTTCTAAGATGGTGCGCGTTTATCCCGTCTCTTCCAAAAAAAAAAGTGTTTCCGATCCCGGGTTCAGTGGCGGAATGAAACATGCATCATGTATGTTTACGAGATGCGGGAAATGCAATGCCACTTCGGGTGTCAGTACATTCCTGAGTACTAGGGACTTGTTAGCATTTGATGACATTGGAGACATGGGGTGCAAGTTCCATCATTAGTGTCACTACAAAACCTGCCTTTTGCCCGAATGCTTGCGCTGTTCATCAAAAAATTAAGGTGTGTTACTTTCAAATCGAAAACGCAAAGAATCTAACCTCTTGTCGAAGTTTTCTTCGCAAATACATGCTCTTGACCAAGGCTTCCTACCAAGCTTATTACCACAAATCTGTGTACATTCTGAGTTGCCTTCTGAATATACCTTGGATTCCCCACCATCTCAACTTGAAATGGACATGAAGAGCTGTAAATGCGTAAATTGTTCTTTTTTCCATTTACGCTAGTAGCTGCATAAATCATGCATCTTTTTTATTCCTTTAAGAATTTTCGTCTTTCTTTTGGAGACTTCTGTCTGAATCTTTTATATGAAAAGGTGAAGACAACGAACAATGATCACCATTCATGAATCCTATTGGGAATACGAATTAAGAGTAGGACAAATTCCTGGATTAGTAGACGTGGAATCATGGAGCTAGGAGGAGTAAGCATCCCTTGTCGACCAGTCGCACCATCGTAAGTGTTTATATTGATCAGGTAACAGAGTAAACCGTAGTCAAATCAGTGTATAAAGCGCTGCCGAACAAATGGTATGAAAATGTCAGACAGCGTTTGGTCTCTATGCTCTCAACTGATTCGATAACGACAGAACACTTATGACCATTTATAAAGCGAGGTAGGGTAGTCAAATAGTTGGTGTTACGGGGATTTCAACAGTCTCGTTTAAGTAAGAATTTCACATTTATGGTCGTTGATACGATCTAATTCAACAATACAACTTGTCATGGGTCATGTGATAACTAGATTTTCATAACCGAGACCGTTTTTACACAGTGTTTTTGACTACGTATTACTTTGTTTACCCAGTTGAGATATACAATTCACAGTGGTGTGATCGGTTGACAAAGGTGTTTACTCCTCCTACACACCTTATCCCATCTCTGGTATGTCCGGGGTCTGTGTTTGCCTACAGTTTCCATATTTATGTAGCAATGTTCCAATATCACTGCATGTGGAAGTTATGTCTCTTACCTGATTCGATGTGCGAAGCATGTTCTGCATATATAAATCCAGGTAGGTATAATTATAGCAAATAAGCTGAACAGGGAGATAACTACTAACATATAAGCTGATCAGGGAGGTATAACTTCTAGCAAATAGCTGAACAGTGGGAGGTACATGTATACTTCTAGCAATAAGCTTAACAGAGGGGTATAAATACTAGCAATAAGCTGAACAGGGGAGTATAACTACTACATATAAGCTGAACAGAGGGAGGTATAACTACTAGCAAATAAGCTGAACAGGGGGGGTATAACTACTAGCAAATAAGCTGAACAGGGGAGGTATACACTACTAGCAATAAGCTGAACAGGATTTCAACAGTCTCGTTTACAGTCAGCGTTTCACAGATTCATGGTCGTTAAAAATGCAGCCTGTCACAATGCTGTCTGATATGTGTAATACCAGTAGTAAGGCCTTTTCGCATAGGACTTTGACTTTGGATTAGTCCGTTTACTCTGATCAATATATAGGGCTCAATATGAATGAGAATGAAGACAGATGTTAATCCTCCTAGACACCGATCCACCTCTGGTGTGTACAGGGTGGAGAGGAGATGATATCCTCCTAGACACCTGATCCCACTTCTGGTGTGTCCAGGGTGGGAGGGATGCTTAATCCTCCTAGACACCTGATACCTCTTCTGGTGCGCACAGGGGTCTTTGTTTGCATTATTCTTAATTTTGTATTCTTCCAGATGTCCCTCTATAAATAGACGCGAGATTCGTATTTCTCTTAGAATGAGAACTCGCTTGTGTACTCCTTCACTATGCAGTGCGCCGCATCGATATCAGTCCTGAATAGTTGTATAGCAAAATGGCAAAAACACCGTGGCAAGGCGTCATAATACAACCGAGCAGTGGCGGACTCTAAAGTACAACTGAAGCAGTGATAGATCTTAGAATACAAACGGAGAAATGGCAGACCTTAAAATACAATCGAAGCAGTGGCGGAACTTAAATACAACGAAGCCGTGGCGGACTTAATGAGGAGTTGATACATGTGAATTAACATGCATTGATACTTGCATTCTAAATTTACCTTTACTCAAGATTCACCTTCAACGTGACACACTTGACGATGAAAACAACCTTTCCACTTACACTATGACAGATTATGTACATGAACGTGATCAACTTGAATTTCAATGTATCATTACACAACGAAGAAAGGATACCAAATATGCAGAATACTATATTATGTGAATACTACATATAACTACATGCATGCAAATATGTAATTTGCTACATAGGATTATTAGATAATGTTTAGTAATCATCACTTTGTCATTAGAGGGAGATTTTGATGATGTTTTCATCCCATTGTGATTTTCATTAAAATACGATTGGCCAACTTTCTTTTTTTCAAATACCTTAATCCCATTGGTATAGAGACTACATCAGGCACACATATAGGAGGGGGGGGGGTCCGAACCCACTACCCTTCGGCCTTGGGTACATGCACTTCAAGTTGTAAAACTATACATGTTAGCCCATAGTGTTATTTGGCCCGTTGCAGATGAACTAACTACTTCCATGGAGAATTATTGGTCCGCTCATATATTGATCGCCTTGCTTAACGGTAGCTTCATCAACTTGATTACAAGGCTTTGTGAGATTGATCGTTGTCCGTTATCTTCACCTTTTCATCAAACAGGTTTCAAATATACGTTGAAGTGGGTTTTTTTTTTCGCAACGAGTGTGCGACTGACATATGTTTGACTTATAAAATTTGTATGACGACTAGATTTTTTAGATAATCTTTCATTGAGTGTACTTTAGTGGCGCTGACATACAGTCGCAGATTTGGGATCTATGATGGAAGTTTCATACGGGAACTTGCACCATGTTAAATGTCGCTAATTTATGACTTTGGCATCCTCAATGACGCCATGGGTCCTTAAACGCGGTCATTTACATACTCTTTTTCCGAATTTTGCGGTTTCTGTCGTTCTAAATTCTGACACTCTGACTTTTCCAATTTCTCTTGTCTCCAGTCTGTCGCATGGCGAGTCCATAAATTCGCTGGACGCATGGGATGTCCAGTTTTAATATTTGTATCGTCTAATTTTATTACTTACCCATTCTACTGAAATTAGACCTAAAGAACAAACGAGACCACATGAGGAGTTTAAATAAATAGATAAATTTGAAAAATAAAAGTCCGAATTCTAGTAACCAGTCATTTAACGGTTATTGTAGTAAAAGGTCGGGTACGTAATTCTGTTTTTTGTATTGCCCGCATGCTGCGTCTCGCTCCCGAATCAAAAGACGAGCAAATTATTTGAACATAGAATACGTGTAAATCCATACTTATTAGATTTAAATTACCAGATGGATGGCGAGAAAATCAAATTAGTGGTGGATAAAGTCGATGTATGTCCATTATCCGAAAATGAATTCTGTCTCGAGTCAATTGCTTTCAAGTATTTGCTAATGCTGTAGAATAGAAGATGACCCTAGGGCATACGGTTAAAAACAGATGAAAAGGTGTTTATCCCACCCGCGACTAAGATTCATTTGTTGATAATGATAATTACAATAAGGTGACGATTATCTACACATATTAGACCAATTCATAACACTTCGGTGTAAATTTCGGCCAAAGGATAAGTGGTAAACCAGATTCCTGAGAAAAAGTATTTCTTCCGATGTCGAGAAGGAAATGGATACGTACGAGTGAGGTTGTTAAAACTAATTAACACCTATTGTAACATGCCAACGCAATTGTACATTTTTTTTTCATTGAATAAATAAACTACTCGAGTCTCAGCAATGTAATTACGATACCATATCAATAATTGATAGACTTATTTGCAAACATATACTTAAAATATATTTACATGCAATAGCTTTTTAAGCTCTTTATGTAAATTTTATGAAAATTTGGCGATCAATAGAAATTTAATAGTAGAATAAAACTTAGGAAATATACATTGAAAAAAAATTTATTCTTTCGAGAAAAATTTCGTTATTGATATCAATCAAAATAATTAAAAATTATCAACCTTCAATGCGACACAGAAATTCTTCTTCTTAAATTTTGATATAAATTTTCAATTATTTGTAGAGTGAGCAGATATACTAATGTACTAAATGCAGTAGATTTTATTCGCAGCGTACATGTACCACATAGAACCTTGTCAATTTCTAAAAATATATCATTATCACTGTTAAATATGCAACTTGAATGATGGAGCAAGTAAAATAAAATTCCATTTATAAAAATGTCATCATGTTTGCTCTCGAATGATTTATTTACATGTATCTTAATATTTCTTTGCGTCTTTAGAAATGAAAGAGTATATACATGTATATTCCTGCTTTAAAAACGGGTCTCTCTCTCTCTCCTCTCTCTCTCATCTTCTACTCTCTCTCACTCTCTTTTCTCTTCTCCTCTCTCTCTCGCTCGATTCTCTGCTTCTCTCCGGTCTCGTCCTCTCTCTCGGTCTCCTTCCTCTCTTCTCTATTTTATCTACATCATTAATCTTCCTCACACCCTATCTAATCTAATCTATCTGGCGTGTCGTGTGATTGTAATACATGTATCTTGAGTGCTTTTACAATAATTCCATTTATATTTAATTTTCTTGTATATTTATCACATTTATTTTTGCAAAGTTCGAAAACATATGAAAATATCTAGTATAAAGCTACAATGTACAAAAAATCAAGGTTGGCGCCGAATTGGTATTCATTAGTTGTTATGTTCTCTCTGACTTTTATTAATAATATATTAATTGACCAAATTCCATATTTAAATTTTGAACTCCCAAGATCTATCAAACCTAATTAAAAGAAATTTCGAATCAGGTATTTTTAAGGAATTACACATGGATGTTTCATTTTATTTAGAGTAACGTCAGAAATTGAGTGGAACATTCTCTCCATTATAGAAAATAATGTTTTCATTGCGAAAGGAATTCAACTCATTTCCCGCAATATTTCATATCAAAACAGTTTGATTTCTTTGATATCGGCTTTAATCTGGTATATACACCCCCAAAGCGGGCTTTAACTGGTAGTTTCATAATCAAAGATTACACCATTGTCCAAGTGTTCGTTTGTTAAACAATATAATTGAGAGAAGTATCATTTTCCCTATTGAAAGATGAAACACAAATATCTTAGGGCTAAAAGACCTATTTCTCATCGGTGTGAAACTTACAAGGTGTAGATCATTTTTCGCCGCCCTTTGGGAAAAAGTGTTAATAAGTGGTATCAACATAATGCTAGTTGTAGGTCTCAAGTGCAGAAATTGTTCAAACCCCTAGACGAAAATTGGTAGTTACTCATTCTAAAACTAAGTAATGAATGAAAACTCATTAGAGGCTGTAATTGATTTAAAGAAAATTCTTCGACCCCACACCTTAAGAGAAAATTTCAAAAATCACCGCCTCTCTTTCATCTATTCTCAGTTTTAGAATTTCTGTTTTCTGAGAAAACAAACCATAATTTATACAGTAATTTGTCCAAAACATTGTGCTTTTCTGGTCCTGTTTCAAAAATTACATCACACGAATTTTAGGATATTTCATTAAGACACGTTCTTACTCGTCTTGGGTAAAAATGCTAGATCAAAGAGGAAAATGTCAACAGGTTTTTGTCATATTGTCCCACCTGTATAGATTTCATGGAGATAAGATATCAACCATTCGTGGGAACATTTCGATTTCGTGTGCCTACAAAATGTACTGGCATAAACTAAAACCAAATACATGTACTCCCCCCACCTCCTGGATTACACAGATACACGAGGAATACAATGAAAATCGAGACACAAACAAGAGAGAAGGGGAAAGAAATCGGAGTATAGATTGATTCAATATTGATTTTTANCACGAGGAATACAATGAAAATCGAGACACAAGCAAGAGAGAAGGGGAAAAAATCGGAGTATAGATTGGTTCAATATTGATTTTTTTGATTATCAAGTATCATGAATAACGAACAGTTGTTTGAATTTTAGCTTAATTTCTTTGTTTTTATTTTATCATTAATATTTTGGGAGAGGTTGTTTGTGCTTTGGTTTTTCCAATTTTGGTTTGGTTGGTTTGTTAGTGTTATTATTACTATTGGTCAAGAAAGATGCTAAACACTAGGATTTACACTAAATTAAAGTAATTAATCTTGTATTTCTTGTGTGTAATATTAACTATGGGTTTTATTCTGACTCAAACCGGAGTCAGGCTGTTCAACTTCGGGGAATCCTAGAGTTTTCTTTGGTGATCCGAAGTGGGGTTTCTTAGATTTATTATTCAACCAAATAATGATGCATACATTGATAGGGATGTTAAAGTTTACATTAATTCCATTTGCCTAGAGCTTCGTCTACAATATACATAGACCAATATCGCTACTGACTGGGAAACGTGACGGAATGCCATCCCGGACATTACTCTAAAAAACATAAATCGAAAATTTCTAGTCATCCTTAATTTAGATTTATAATCAAGTAACATTTTAACCCTAATTAACTGGTCACTAGCTGCAAATATGAATAGGCTTAGGATATTTAGATGCTATTCATATATGTTTATTGCAATTAATGAAAATATGAAATGTATAACTTAATTACATTAGTGACTGTGCGAATATGAAATTAAAAGTAATTGAAATGAATTACTCATCTGAACACCGGGCAAATCTACATGGTCATGAGACCGCAATATGCAAATTTTATTAAATGTCAGTGGGTTTTAATTTCTAAAGGCATTTGAATGTTATGCATTCAAGGTGAAATTAGGCGACAATTTATTACAATTAATACAAGCTGGAAGTAAACCGCAATGATAGCTTCATACAGCATCTGTGTTGTTCAATGAGCATGCTCCAACACCATACTCTCTCTTTCTATCAAATAAGACGGGACTATAAGGGTATTCAATTGCCGTTCTTGATAATTGTCAAGAAAATACGTCCAAGGTTGATTACACGCGCAAATTGTGTCTTCTGATTATTTACTTTTCAACAATGGAAAAGATCGATTCATACTTTTCTTTTCGGTGATTTTTAAGAAATGTTTCGCATTATAGCGAAATCACGTTGATCCAATTTATACGCTTAAATGAAGGGGTCTCAATGTTTATACTGTGAAATTGACCAAAAGTACTTCCGAGAGGTGATAATTAAACCTGTCTTAACAATTTTTCGGCGCCGCGGAAATAGCACAAATAACTCGTTCTAAACCTTATTCTAACTTAATTTTTGTTTGTGTGTGCATCAAGTGATCTATTAATTTGTTTGTTTTGGCGAGTATAAATCTGCCATGAGAGTTTTCATTTAATGTATACTAACACATACTATGGGACCGTGTAAGATTTGAAATTCTGTACCTTAAAATACTTTTGGTCGCACACCAAGACAACTTCGTAAATCACATCATTTAAACGGCATCACATTAGAAACATGTCCAGAAAAAATGCAGTTTGACATTTAATTGTCCTCGTGTGTGTTTTCAATTTACGTAGAGAACTTCAATTAATTAATGTGTGACATCATTTTCTCTCAGATTTTCAATTGGATTCATCAGCCATAAGTGCTTGTATGTGATATGAGAGCAGAAGAGAGACGAGAGATGAGTTAGAGAGAGAGAGAGAGAGAATGAGAGAGAGAAGAGAGAGGAGAGAGAGAGAGAGAGAGAGAAGAGAGAGAGAGAAAGAGAGAGAGAGAGAGAGGAGAAGAGGAGAGAGAGTTTTATTATCTCATACAAATCTGAACGGCAACGCAATTTCATTATTATATATTCAATGCTTTGTGCCTTTGATATTTTTTTACAAAATCACAATAATAGTCATTCCCTCATGAATGAATTACAGTTGTGACCCATTCGCGTATATATGAATCTTGATAAATTCTGACAGAAATTAGAAAGTAAATGTAATAATTATACTTCATTTTTGAAACTATATAAGGGTACTGACTGCAAATCTTCCCTCCAACATAGTACGAGCAAACATGCTTCAAAGTATGACGTCTTCAGGCGGTGTAACTACATGTACTTATACCCTCATGTATTTTCAAAAAAANCTGCAAATCTTCCCTCCAACATAGTACGAGCTAACAATCTTCAAAGTATGTCGTCTTCAGGCGGTGTAACTACCTGTACTTATACCCTCATGTATTTTCAAAAAATTAGATTTATTTCTCGTACAGATATACTTGATCAACTCTTTTATTTAAATAGAAAAGAATTGACGATGATATTACATGTACCGTTGAATTCCTGCTATTTTATGACATTTAGATTTTACGACCCCGGTAAAGATTGATGGGAAAAGTCGTAGTATTTTATCAAGTTTTCCTCTTAAAACCATCTATTCTATAAAAGTATGTACATGTATGATCGTATTTCTACAGTAGGTTTCAATATGAAGCATGGCTAATTAATCTTCATTTATATTTATAAAGTCAAGCATACATAAAGAGATGATTATCAGCTTATTCATTTTAATGAAGTGATGCACATTTGCATTTTGGTTTTCATTTTTTATTCCCCCCCCCCCTTTTTTTCCTTACGACATAAGGTGAAATTCTGTAAAGCTCTAAAAAGTCAAATTTAATGCATACAATCGCAATAAATTGGAACTTTGATTTTCAATCAAATGATGTAATACGTTCCACTCGCATAAGGTGTAAAATGAACAAAGCATCGGGGGAAAGAATTATCTCCTTCTATTGCATAGTTAATCTGTCAAAATATGATTAAAAACAACATACTTAATATTTTACGCGATTGTGATCTTTTTATTTTGCTGTGGTAAGAATGTGTGAAAATAGATGCTCGACACAATTAACATAAATTTCAACACCTTGAATAATTATTCCGATTTCACCTGAAAATGAAGTTTACCTATTACATATTTAGATGTATTAATGGTGCCTAGAGGTCATTAAAATGGTTTCGCATAATACGCTGCGGTCCCGGATTGGCAATTGATACTCCGAGCGTAAAAAAGGACGACCAATCAGCGGGCACCGAAAGAAAGCATGAAAATATGCCCGAACTAATTGTTTACATTGGGTATAAGATTGTCGCAACTTCGATTTACTAGCATCAAATCTGGTTCTTCCCGCATAAAATAACGATTGGGCCACTTGAATTCGGAGAAGCTGTGTTTATTTCATTATAACTATTATATTGCAAAAGCCGAAATCAAGGAAAGGATTTGTGTGTGCAAAAAGAGTTTTTAAAAATCTACATTGTGCGGATATATTCCACAAAGAAAATGAATGTTTTACCGCAAACAGGTTACCCCTTCCCTCCCGGATTCTGGCCGTTCGCAACCTGTGCCGGGCTGAAAACAATGGATTTGCCAATACACCCAGCCTTTATCCACACGCCGTATCCCACCTATACAATTCCTCCGTCCGCCTCAGTTCCACCCATGATCCACCCGGGAGTTAGGTCCAAAGCTGACTCCTTCACAATAGATGCTATTCTTAACAGAGACAAATCGGATCGTGTTTCCAGGAAGTTAAAATCGCCTAGTTTTATTGATAGTGAGTGTGGGAGAGACTCGGACCTTCAGGATAGACGTCATCAAAGACTGTTTGCCAATTCTCACCCGTATGCGTCCCCATCCGATAAATCCAACAGCAGTCGAACTTCAGTAAAAACTCCCCCCGAAGCATATCGTGACGGTATGTACAGTATATACACATTTTATTAACGATATTTTCATATTTTCTTGTATTTACATATTTAATTCGTACAATATAAAATATTAAGAACCATGTTTTGTAATATCTTTTAAAAGATATAATTGTATATTGCAGAATCCGCGCATGCAAAGATATTATACAATCATTTTATAATGATATGCATCAATAAGAAACCATTGAACTTTACAGATATGAACAGAATAATAAATGTTAGGAAGTTAATTAATGACGTTTGTGAATGTGCCAGTGCTTTAAGATCCAACTGATATAAAATTTACGGTACTGGAGTACTTTTGCACGATTTTACCAAGCTCTGGGTTCGCCGTTCTAGGCAGTAACCCATTGTGGGAGTGAATTATGCAGATAGAATTCTACAGAATGATCTGTAAACACTCACAGACAAGTTGTAAAATGAAAAATCCGAATGATAAGCACTAGACGAAATCATAGCGAACTTAAACTTGTCACTTTCTTGTCTTCGCAGAAAACAGTCCAAACAAAAATTTCATACGAATTTAATTCTTACAAGTACATAGGAAGAGATACCGATAATTAACTTTCCCCCATAATTAATTACAAATTACCATACGCGTGTATTTTATAACATAATTCATATTCTGCATGATAAGACTACCTATAAATTATATTTAAATCTGATCTCTATCTTTTTCATAGGATTCCATGAAGTACATGCATGAAACGTACAAAATGTATCTAAAATATTTTGTTTCTAAATAAGAAATGATTCAACTTGGCTCTGACATGTGAACATCAGGTGCTTCTGAAATAAAGGAAAGGGGATACTATTTACGGTATCTGTCAGGCAACCAAGTGTCAAATCTGTAGCCGTCAAAACTAACGTGAAGAAAAAATCGTCTCTTCAATTATTTTGTTTGAATGCTATTAAGTAATCAACTCTTAAGATTAAATTAAGTTTATATTGACTGTCGGGATAGGTGTTTATAGTTTAAGAGGTGTGGCATTTCGCTACCACATTCTCTTGTTTCGCTGCAACTTCCCATTTTCTCCACAAAATTAAGTTTACACATGGGGTAATGGCTTCTGAAAAAGAAAACATGGAACTGATGGTGGTCGGAGAGATTTATGGGATATATAGAAGTTCTGTTGTAAATAATTTATTTTCTCGTTAATTTGATTCCAATAAATCTACCAACGCTTGTATGTCTTGTGTACATGCAAAATGTTAAAAAAAAATATTGTTAACTTTCTAGCAGTAAGTAATGCTTTATTACTGTAGTACTTCATATAATTCCACTACGGACTAATAGTACCGATGGAAGCCATCCAACAGTAGGTTTATATTAAAACGACTAAATACCACACTAAATACCATATTCATTGAAGTCTATAAGATGTCCTATTATTCAATGGCGAATTTGCAATTTTTGAATTGAAAAAAAAAAAAGAATGTACGAAATATGTTCTCATGTGAAAATTTTCCGAGATCGCCAATCTACTTGAAAGTAAATAAACATTTTAAAGTTAATTTATAAAAAGTTGCTTCTCTTTCAAAGGATTTTTTCGAATTGTGGTAAAAATCTGCAAGCTATAATTATTAGTTCATAAAAGCCCTACTGTGTACCACCCCTTTACAGTGGTATTGTGTGGCGTTAAAATACATAGCACTATTTAAGTAGGTCGTGAAAAGTCATCTCTTTCACTCAAGTTTTCACAAAATGATCATTTGGCTTTTTTTTTTTACGACAACCGCAAACATCTTCACAGGTGTTACTTATATTACGACATCCTAATTACTAGCTTTAGTCTTTACAGTAAAGATCCATAATCATTTAATTTGAATTCAATAAGAGGCTATGAAAGGGCCATGTTTATCTTTTTCACATAAAGCTCAAATGCATAATTTAATACCCTTTTAAATCAAACAGACTTTTCAGTAAAAACAAACAAGATAAATGGTACGTTACCATATAAAGAACTATAGATATGAATTGGGATTTAGTTTTTCAAATTTATAAAATACTCTCAAAGAGTAATTATTGAATAAATAACTTTAATAAAAGGCGAAATAAGGTGAAAAGACATACTGCATTTTTCATAATTTTATTTGATGACGAAAATTATAGAGCAGACTGAACACCTTTGACTGTACGTTCGGATACCGTTTGATTTCATTATGACGATCCCTACGTAATAAGGAGAAAATTCTCACCAAGTTTATAACTTATTCAGGTGCGTTTAAAAATGACAGCCGAACCATATAATTTAACATCAATTTTGAATTTTCATTATGATAAAAAAGTATGAATTGAAGTTTGCATCTCCGCCTATTTTACACAAATCTTGCCGAAAAGAAATCAATTTAACACAATGCTTGAGCTGGATTTTTCATTTAACATTGAGGTCTTCGGCAGATAAATGGCAATTAAACAAAATATAACTGTAGTAAATACGAAAATGGTGCGAAAGGGGCGTATCTCTATGTCAACATGCAACGATTTCTCACGCTTATGAATTATATAGCTTCCAAATAAACAGAATCACGATATCGAACAGCTCACTGGTGTTTCTTTTTTATTTTTATAAAATCGTTGCACGATGTCATTGCAGAGCATCATAGCTGTGAGGTGTATCGTGATTTTCTGCATTCATAATATGTACCATGTTGCAAATATACAATTCAAATATTGCTGAAAAATTCAACTACATTTATCACGCAAAACATCGAAATGCACCATGGGCTATAACCACCATCTATCAGATAGAATTCATATCCATAATCATAAAACAAAATATGTTTATTTCAGGGACTGATCATATTTCTGCAATAAGTATTAGGAAAAAGGTACAAGAACTATGAAATTATACATGTATTTTCCACGCCACTGTTATTGATTTTTAGATCAAAAGGAAGACAAGAAATCGGACAGTAAGCAGGGATGGAAGCAGGGCAAAGGAAAACGAGTGCGGACAATATTTACCCCAGAGCAGCTGGAACGACTGGAGTCAGAGTTTGAAAAACAACAGTACATGGTGGGAACGGAAAGGTACATTAACAACATCAATAACAACATCAACAATGATAATAATAACAAAACAACAACAAAAATGAGGACAGTACCATCATCGGGCGGCGTGGGAGGAGAAAGGGTATTGTTTGTTGACAACATCAATAATGATTACAGTGTATAATAATAACAACAAAAGAACATCAACAAAAACAACACAGTAAAAAGGTACAGCTTGACCCCAACATCAATATGATACATGTAATAGAGTAAAAAACAACAACAAAAACAACACAGTAAAGAAAGGTACATTGACAACATCAATAATGATCATGTAGATTGAATAACAAAACAACAACAAAAATAACATACAATGGTGGGAACCGAAAAGGTTACATTGACAACATCAATGAAATTTGATACAAGTAATAATAACAACAAATACAAACAAGCAAAAACAACAGTACAAAGGTACATTGACAAACATCATAATTGATACATGTAATAATAGAAAAACAGACAACAAACACAAAGTACAGTACAAAAGGTACATTGACAACATCCAATAATGAATACATGTCAGATAATACACAAAACATCAAAACAAAACAACAGTACAAAAGGTACATTGACAAATCAAGTAATGGATAATGTAATAGATAAACAAACAACAGAACCAAAAACAACAGTACGTATGGTGGGGACGGAAAGGTACATTGACAACATCAATATAATAACAAAACAACAACAAAAATAACAGTACATATGGTGGGAACGAAAAGGTACATTGACAACATCAATAATGATAAATATAACAACATCAATAATGATACATATAACAACATCAATAATGATGGATACAACATCAATAAGAACAAGAAAAATAACAGTACATGATGGGAACGGAAAGTATATTGACAACATCAATAACAACATCAATAATGATCATGAAAATTATAACATCAATAATGATAATAATAACAACAAGAAAAACAACAGTACATGGTGGGAACGGAAAGTTATATTGACAACATCAATAACAACATCAATAATGATCATGATAACATCAATAATAATAATAATAACAACAAGAAAAACAACAGTACATGGTGGGGACAGAAAGGTATATTGACAACATCAATACATGTAACAACATCAATAATGATGATAATAATAAGAAGAAAAGCAACAGCATTGACATTATTTGTTCAGCCAGGTTCAATTGAAATCGAACAAATAACATATCTCTTTACTTCAGAAATTCCATGCACATTGGTTGAACAGTTTTAGATCCATTAATTGTTTGTTTAATCATTACAGGTATTATCTAGCATGTTCATTGAATCTGACTGAGGCCCAAGTTAAAGTTTGGTTCCAAAACAGAAGAATCAAATGGCGGAAACAGACCCTGGAACAGCAACAAGCAAAACTCGCTCGATTTGATCTATTTAAAGATTCCATGGAATCGGAATCCGGATACAGTGATTCAGATGAGGACAATTCAAACAAAGGAAGTGATTTTCCCACGTCACCAGATCAGCGATGCGTGACGGCGGAAGTTCCGTCATCTGTTTACACGCCCCCGTATTAGGATTTATAATATTTTTTTTTTCGTGAATTTTCATTTTCATATCAGTATTATTAACAGAAATGCATTGTGGATCTATTTTGATCACAGTAGTCGCTAGAATGTTGTGCTAATCTATGTTTTGTTTCTAAATTTGAACTTAATTTAGAATTTAGAAGCAATATCAGCTGCACACTGCTGTTGTTTTGTTTACATACATGCATGCAAAATAAATGCTTGCTAATTTATACTCTTTATTTATTAATCATTGATGTATGAATTAATTAGATCTCCTTCAATAAATACAAATATATGAAATGTATATATCCCTTCTGTGTTTAATTTTGCCATAGTTCTATATTTTTTTTAATGCCCCAATTTATATTTCAAATCAAATCAATCCCAGACAAGCCAACGAACAAACGTTTCACATTATTCAGTTCTAAAGGAAGAGAGTGAACAGTTCTTTATATGTATCTTCGTTTTCACATGCGTAAAAACCCAGTTTCAAGAGTTATTTTCTGCATGTTTGAGTTATCAAAGATTTCTGAATTTCAAAGGCACGTGAATAACAAAACATATAGATAATCCATTTTTTATTCGTTTGGTAATATTCTTAATGCGTATTGAGAAATGAGAAATTCGGTTGGATGCGCAAAATTCTAAATAAAAGATAATAAAAGATACTTGTATATAAGTCTTTATTGCTTTTTTATGATTAAATAATATTCATGTGTGATTCTTTACGAAGTACATGTATTTGCAAGAATGGTATATATAGGGAATAAAAGTTACTGTAATTTTCACTCGTTTTATAGGATAAACAGTTTACATATTATCATCTCTGAAGCGGTAAAATGTCCCTACTTACTTTATATTGTATAAAACGAATTAAAATAATTGCTACATGTATCATTCCTTATAATTTAATTTTGGAAACTGCGTTTAATGTTATAGGGGATGCTTACTCCTCCTAGGCACCTGATCCCACCTCTACTGTATCCAGGGTGCTATATGCTTGCCCAACTCTTTGATTATCGTTCGTCATCTTCGCCCTATCGTTATATCTGCCTTTTCAATATAGGAATTTTATATGACGTGGACCACTATTGCCAAAGCAACAAAATGGAAACGGAACAGTCAAACGTACATGTTTTGTGATGTTATTCCTAGGACGATTTATATCATTACAGAGTATTTTACTGGGGTGATACGAAAATATACTGGGTCCTTGAAAAAGAATTGTATCGGACGAGGCGAAGCCTTTGTATATATCTGATCGTTTCAGTTTATACTGTAATGTTATGTTAAAAATAAGAAAAAAAGTAAGTTGGAGAGAAAGACAATCTCACTGAGTAAGTGTATACAAATTTTGTGATTTAATGACATTTTCCAATACCAAAACACAATTTATATACGTTTATAGAAAAAAAATATACATCATATCCTATCCTTTAATGATAAGTTCAGCTATGCATTTCTTGTACATACAGTTTCATTTTCTTACCAGTTTTATTTCATATAGGCCTACATACACTTTCGTTGGAATCGAACAATAATTATTGTAAAATGTATCGTACTTCATGTACACTAAATGTGTTCTGAGCGAATACTAACTTAGTTTTTAAAAAATCTGAAGTAGCATTGACATTTAAAAAAAGATCCACATTTATACTTAAAAGTAAATTCTATATATAAGCACCCCAAATAGACATGAAACTTGTAATGTTAGAAAATAAACTATGAAAAGCACAGACAGAATCTTCTGATGAATTTTATGTGCTAAAATTTGTATTTGCCTTTGCTACCATTAAATGGGCAGACATATTTATTAATATCCGACTTAAATTTCTGTACACGTGTATTTATTAATGTCATCTCAACATTTTTTCTTCCAATAATGCGTTTTTCATAATTTACTTTAAACTTTCATAGCATTGATGTGCTTTCAAAATTAGTATACTTTTAAGATTGAATTGACATTTCATATATCTATATCTTTTTTTTNATGTCATCTCAACATTTTTTCTTCCAATAATGCGTTTTTCATAATTTACTTTAAACTTTCATAGCATTGATGTGCTTTCAAAATTAGTATACTTTTAAGATTGAATTGACATTTCATATATCTATATCTTTTTTTTTACAAAAATCACACAAGTGTTTTATATGAATGATAGTAGTAATGCTTAATATAGAGAATTAAAAAAAACCGTTCCTCCGTTTTAAACAAGAAATATATTGACACAAGCTTTAAAGAGCGGCCGGAAATAATTTGTTTCATTTTACCGACTGTATGAAATGTTAATTTTGCTTGCGAGTAATTTATCAATTGCAGATTAATATCATCGTTTATTGTCACGTAAAATCTGTCACCTCGTCTTACCCCCCCCCCCCCCCCCCCCGGATCATGAACTTCAAGAATTGGAATCCGCAATATCTGCTGGTATGACTAAACATGGTCTTCCTTTCCCCTGTATATTACCATGTAAAATTTGACCCTCGGTATGAACAAACTTCAATCTGTAATACCTGTGGATACTTGGATATCAATAAATTAACAATGACACTGTTTCTTTAAAAAATAGGTTTCTAATGTATTAAAATATAGAGATTTAATCATCAATTTGAACGTACCATTCCCCTTGGGGCTATCCTTTGAACTTGAATCTGTACTATACGAAGATGCTTGCAAATAAATATTACACCTGCTATAAGATATGGACCCTTGACGTAAAAAAGCACGACTTCTGTTTGTTTGCTGAAAGCACTATTATTATATCTTGTACTATTAATTCTATGTCTCCAAAAATTGAAATAATCAGGTATTTTGTTAGACGTTTACCCGAGAAATGGCAACAAACCGGTACATACAGTTGAACTTCAATATCTCGAACACTGATATTTCGAATACCATGGTTATGTCGAACTGATTTGGAGGTCCCAACCACCTATTTTCTTAGTATTTTACCCTAAATATCTCGAATCCATGGATATCTCGAAACTTTTTATGGTCCCATCGAGTTCGAGATAACGAGGTTCTACTGTAATTTTTTGAAAATTTTTAATATATTTAGATCTATTTTGGAATTAGAAATCGTGAAAAAAGATACTTGTATATAAGTCTTTATTGCTTTTTTATGATTAAATAATATTCATGTGTGATTCTTTACGAAGTACATGTATTTGCAAGAATGGTATATATAGGGAATAAAAGTTACTGTAATTTTCACTCGTTTTATAGGATAAACAGTTTACATATTATCATCTCTGAAGCGGTAAAATGTCCCTACTTACTTTATATTGTATAAAACGAATTAAAATAATTGCTACATGTATCATTCCTTATAATTTAATTTTGGAAACTGCGTTTAATGTTATAGGGGATGCTTACTCCTCCTAGACACCTGATCCCACCTCTACTGTATCCAGGGTGCTATATGCTTGCCCAACTCTTTGATTACCGTTCGTCATCTTCGCCCTATCGTTATATATAGGAATTTTATATGACGTGGACCACTATTGCCGTAGCAACAAAATGGAAACTGAACAGTCAAACGTACATGTTTTGTGATGTTATTCCTAGGACGATTTATATTATTACAGAGTATTTTACTGGGGTGATACGAAAATATACTGGGTCCATGAAAACGAGTTGTATCGGACGCGGCGAAGTCTATGTATAGATCTGATGGTTTTCGTTTCAGTTTATACTGTAATGTTTTGTTAGAAATAAGAAAAAAAGTAAGTTGGAGAGAAAGACAATCTCACCGAGTAAGTGTATACAAAGTTCGTGGATTAATGACATTTTCCAATACCAAAACACAATTTATATATACGTTTAATAGAGAAAAAAAAATATACATCATATCATCCTTAAATGAATAAGTCAGCTATGCATTTCTATGTAATACAGTGTTCTTTTTCTACCAGCTTTTTTAATTTCCTTAGGGCTACATACACTTTCGTTGGAAATCAAACAATAATTTGTACAATGTACGTACTTCATGGTATGCCTAATGTGTTCTAGCGAATAACTAACTTAGTTTTTAAAAATCTGAAGTAGCTTGAATTTAAAAAAAGACACATTTATACTTAAAAGTAAATTCTATATATAGCACCCAATTAGGACATGAAACTTGTAATGTTAACAAATAAACTATTGAAAAAACAACGAATCTCTGATGTAATTTCTGTGCAAAATTGTATTTGTTTTTGCTACCATTAAGGGAGCATATTTTAATATCCGACTGAATTTCTTCTGTAAGTATTATTATTTCTTCAAATAATGCGTTTTCACAATTTACTTTAAATTTCATAATTTTGATGGCTCTGATCAAAAGTTAGTACTTAAAAAGATTGAATTGAACATTTCATATATCTATAATTTTTTTCTTTTTTGTTTCCAAAAATGCAACACAAGTGTTTATTGAAAATTGAATAGTAGTAAATGCTTAAATAATAGCGAATTTACAAAAACCCGTTCCTCGTTTAAACAAGAAAATTATTGACACATAGTTAAAGTGCGGCAAGGAAATATTGTTTCATTTAAACGCGGACTGTATAATGTTATTTTGCATGCAGTAATTTTATAATTACAGGATTAATAATCATCGATTTATTTTGCAGATAAAATCTGTCATCAC
>CAJDSM010019902.1:0-12477 GCA_903981925.1 Ostrea lurida
GTTGAGTATTTTCTTATTCAAACAAAAACACAACCTGTTCCAATATAATGCACAATTATGTGCTTCATCAAATTTTATTTTCACCATCAGAACTTTCATCATTACCTTCAATGCTTAACAATATAATACAAGAATGTTAAGGTACTCTACACATATCAAACATCATCAAATTCAAGGGGAATAATCCAACCCATCATCCAAATTTCAAGAAAATTAATAATTAGAATACATATTGAGAGACCATACCAAAAAATATATCGGTTATTGGAACTATATTCAAACAAAGGAGAATAGCTCCTGTTCACATTAGAACTTGTCGCAGCAGGAATCATTTTTCGATGGAGCGGGGAGTAAATGATCTTCTTTTGATTTTACATTAAAAACAATTTAAATAGCATTGGAAGATTTTAAAAAATGATGTCCTCCCTACAATACATATACATGCCTGTAGTTTTCAAAACAAATTTCAATTGTATTTTATGAATACCTTTTTATTCAAATTTTTAAGACTGGATTTTTAATATCGATGCACGTTTTTACATTTCAGATCCATAACCCGATCCTATTACAGAAATTCTGTGGGCGCCTTGTTAGTGTATGACATTACAAACCGAAAAAGCTTCGAAAATCTTGCAGGCTGGCTGTATGAATCTAGGTCACACATAGAACCGCAAAAGGTTGTGTACGTCGTCGTGGGTCACAAGGCAGATCGGGATGACGAAAGACAAGTCTCGAGCCGGGAGGGGCGAATGTTCGCGGAAACGAACGGACTGAAATATATAGAAACCTCGGCTAAAAGTGGTCAGAATGTAGAGGAGGCGTTCCTTATGGTGGCACGGGAGGTGCACGCTTTGTTGGAGCAGGGAAAGATCCAGGTGGAGGAGGGGTGGGACGGGGTCAAGAGTGGATTCACCCGGCCAGATCAAACATTCCACGTGGCAGAGGGCGAAAATGATATGGTGGATGTTGCTAATAATGAGGAAATGCTCTGTTTTTTTTTTAATTATATGTTTGTCAGTAGATGCGATGTGAACTGTGGTCCTTTGATTTGATCTGTTGTTTTGAGTATATAATGTAATGAAATGCTCAGTTGATCTGTAGGATCACGACGTATTTAAGTAATTGTGTTGTGTCTAATCAGTATTGAATTTTTTTTTCATAGCTTTAAATATCTTCATGAAAAAGGTCCCTCCTCTCAAAAATAAGAAAACCTGTATATGTCCTTTTGTATGCCACATTGGCGGTTTATTTACAATTTCCAATGTTTTTGCCTTTTATAATCTCTACAAATTTTAATGATAACTATATCCTTATGGATGCGATACAGTTGTAACAAATGCTCAAATGAATACAGATTAGTACTGTAAAACGAGAATATTTTGCGCACTATTTATTCTAGCGTCTTCCGCACAAACATAAGATTGCACTAAATTAAATTGTGCGCTAAAATGTTTTCATTGACATTAAATCCTTGACCAAGAGGTATTGTTGCGCTAAAATAAGTCTGCGCCAAAAGGTTTTCATTGCTGATTGCGCTAAAATATGTATGCGTTAAATATTCTTGTTTTACAGTAAAGTGCATCTATTTTTATGATTGGGAAGTTAGACAGAAATGAAAGTAGAATTGTGAATATTTAGGAAATAATAAATTTCGTTTTTAAAAAATACATAAAGGTATGAACTGAAACATTTCATGCTGGTTAAGATAGATCTCTACATCGTCATAATTTCCGTTTGAAACATGGATGAAAATATCAATATCGGGGTTATATGTCAATTCATTTTAAATTTTAATTATTAAATGCCTAGCTCAGTAGCTAGGTTAGCACGTTGCCTACTGAACTGCAGATCGCGGGTTCAATTCCAGCAGAGGTTATAAATTTTTTTCAAATTACTCTCTACTAAAACTGCATTTNACGGGTTGGATTCCAGCAGGGGTTATAATTTTTTTTCAAATTACTTTCTACTAAAACTGCATTTTTTTTACGAAATAGTGAATTAATTTTTTTTTATTTTCAAAATATTAATTATCATATCCTTTACTTTTCATCAACATCAAATTTCTCTGGTGTAGCATTCCACTTTAACTTTAAATGAAGTGCTAACAAAGTTCAAACATGCTTCCTGATCGAAGTAGGCCAGCGTGAAGCGTCGCAATTCATACCATCATGTATTTTCAAAAATGAAATTTATTTTAGCTTTCAGACATTTACAGAATCGTTGAGAACATTGTGTACTTTGATTGACGTGTAATTATCGTACTTTGTAATTATAATGAGATAGGTCGTTGCTGATACAATGGAATGTTTATTTGTGTTCAATATGAAATGCATATATATGACTTTGTACATGGCAGAAAATTTTATGCAGGAATATATTTGAAAAATTCATTTATTACAATGAAGAGAACTATGGGGAATCATTTTGGTATTTATTACCTCAAGTGACATCACCAGATTCTGACTTGATGACATCATTAGTCATTAGCTTTATAGAAATCACCAAAAGGTGATACAAACCAAACTGGTGTCTCATAACTATGTGATACAGAGGCAATTTCACAGGAAGTAAAACATTAAGTTTCTGTTTATTCAGAGGTTATAGTTTAAGAACATATAGAAGTAGAATGTATTTGGTATAATATTTGACAAGAAATCATTTTTACAAGATTATAAATTATGATATAGCTAAATCATTGGAGGGGGGGGGGGCACTCTCCAGCTTCCTGTCCCCTCCCTCCCTCTCTCAGTCCCTTCTCCTGTCATTGGAGGGGGGGGGGGGCCTCTCCAGCTTCCTGTGTCCCCCCTCCCCGCTCTCTCAGCCCTTCCTCTGCGATCCTGCCCTCCTTGACCCTTCCTTTCTCTGCTCTCTCACTTTTTCCTCCCGCTTTTCTCTCTAAGAGCCTCCTACTTCTTTCCTCCTTTCACCCCTAACACCCCCATACTAACTGGTAGCATTTTGTTCCTCGATGTGTTAGCAGTACCATATAAACCAATACAATGACTAAGCTTTAAAAGACTGACTGTACAGTAGGTTATTTCTTTAAAAAGATATTGATTCTACAAGCAACAGTGATAGCACAATTACTTTGTGAGATTTTTTTGTTTTTGTTTGCTTTTTTTGGGGGGGGGGGTGTATTTTTTGTTGTTTTATTTTTTTTGCTTTGTGATTTATATTTTCAACCTTTGTGATATTATTTTCTTTCATCCTGTTGGTGCATTGATTTGTGATAATTACATTTATTTTTTCGTTTCGGTGACGAACGATTCCTGGTGGATTAGAGAGGTTATACTGCTAATTTTTATCCCTTACATATTTTCAGGTCCATATGATAATGTATTGTTCCTATGCTACAAAGCTTCTAAAACAAAAATTTCGATAATGACTCAGCATGCGGACATGTTAAACAACTGTAGTAAGCATGTATAATAGGCAAGACTTTTCAAAATCAGAATATTTAAACATAGTTTACTTAATGAATGCCTTGAAAAACTTGAATTTTTTTAATTGATGTTTTCGATGGTTTTGAATTCAAACTTTAATGTGATGATTTTCAGGTTAGTGATCATTTTGAACTTGCTTTTTAAATACTTGTACACTTGATAGTTTAAACAACTATGACAATTCTGCAATGATTTATGATGCATTCATAAAAATTATGCAGCACCCATCATCTTTTGGTATTTTAGTTAAAACACAAATGTTTATTCTCTATCAAAACATGTTTTACTTTCCAGTCTGGATTCACCCAGGAGACTAAAACATTTTCTTTTATTAAAACCAAGCAAGAAGTTTTAAATTACTGTAAAACGAGAATATTTATCGCACTATTTATTTTAGCACATGCAATTGCGCTAATAATTAAATCGTGCACTAGAAGGTTTTTATCGACATTAAATTATTGACCAGGTGTCTCGTTGCACTGAAATTAGTTTGCACCAACAAGGTTTTCATTGCTGATTGTGCTAAAATATATTTGCGCTAAATATTCTCGTTTTACAGTACAAGTGCCAAATTGTATTAGATTAGCTTGATGATGCTGAATTAATTTTTGGACTGTCTCTGTTGATGACTGCTTGTGAGAGTTATTGCCCCTGTAGAGTAGACGAAAATCAGCTGTGTGCAATGGTACATGTTTTATAAAACTAGTCAACTACAAATTTATCTTCATCTTTTTGTTCATCGTGTCAGTTATCATCCAATCATCCATAACAGCATCTTCGCGAGCCAAGTGTCTGATTCGCTTACGCTCATCTTCCCCTTGGCAGATTTAGTCGCGACTGAATTGCCATCTAACGGACAATGCGAGTTATCCCTCTTGATGGAAACACTCGAGTGAACAATTGTATGTTTGTTTGGTTTTTTTAGGTGTACATACTTAATGCCTGTTTATATCACCGTTATGTTTCAGGCGTAAATCGCGTATTAAAACTTGCCTTTCTGATCTTAACGATTCTACTTTGGTTTTAATGTCATGCTCAACAAGTATGAATGGCACAATTTGATTGGATGCCTTGGGAAGTCAAAGCATGTTATTTTGAAGGCTTAGAAACTCGACTAAATCTGCCAAGGGGGAGATGAGCGTAAGCGAATTGGACACTTGGCTTGCGAAGATGCCATAACAGGAATACATATTGAAACCTCTAGCTGCTACTGCTTGTATATGTAACAAAAATTCACGTCCCATTGCGACTTAATTTGCATGGAGTAACATTTTTTTCCAATATAAATATCACTCTATTCCATTTTTTGATTTAAGCCTCATAAAAGCTCCTATAGAAAATGAGGGAGAATTTTAAAAAAGATGACTCAGATTTGTCTTCGGTTATTCCTCATAATAATAAATACAGATTTAAAGCATCGTCAAAACATTACACACACACACACACTCGTACAATATGTATATTGAGGGTCTTTTGTTGTTGTTATCCTGGGTATTTTTGTTGATGGTCATAATGTTGCACATCAAGATGGGCATTCTATGAAGACTAGGGTAGAATTATACTCGCACATAAACCATTTTGTTGGAGGTTTTTTTTTCATCTGATTGATATTACAGTTTATGAATAGTTATGCTGGAAGTTTTGCAGGTTTTTTTTTGTTTATCCTCTAGTATATACTATGTATGTGCAATAATCAAAAGAAAATAAATGTGCTTTCAATTGATTGTTTCACTTCATGTTCATGTGAATGCATTACTCTAGATTTCCTAATATACCCATTGGAAGGAATTTATAATGCATAATTTTGCAAGAAGCACCGCATGCAAAATAAAGCTACTCACTAATATTTTTATATTGATGAAATACCATTCGAGGACGAAGACAGTTTAAGGAGGAAGGAGTGTAGCAGTCAGCCGGATTCTATCACCGGTGGCCAGATGCTCGGTAGAGCACCTGACTAGAGAATCAGGGTACAATCCCGGTCTGGTCCGTTGCATTTTCTCCCTTCCTGTTACACCTATATTAAGTACTCGTGTAAAATAAGGAATCTACAGTAAATGATCCCGTTTACAAAGTTTTGCTAACAAAAAGATCTGGCACAAACCGATGGCCAGACAGCCAGGGTATGTAAGAATGGAATTTCTTGCAGGGGATGGAATGAACTCGGAATGGATCTAAATGCCAGGGTTCCATCACCTTGATCCTCTTAATGGTTCTGTCTTTATTTCTATCCATTAGTTGGGTTGTCTTCTTATTGTCAGACATATCCCAAGAAATATCAATTATAGGCATAAAACAGTTTCCTCTCCATCACGACTAATCTGGCACTTGGTGGAGTCTTAGAAATATCAATACTAGACATATCACCATTCCCCAATGTAACTTCTGATTGTCTTGTGACCTTTCTCGGTACAAAATGTATAAAGTAGTTGATGTATTTAAGGACTGGTCTGGTGATTATCATTTAGAACTTGTCATTCTACCATATTTAAAATATGGATGCCTAAAGTGTCGACAGATTATGAAGCTTAAAAACCAAAACCGGATTAAAGTTTTCGAGGTAAGCATTGCAAAGTCATGACGTTAATATATTTTTCGAATTAATGGCTCTTATTTTTTTGTTTATAACAATTGAAAACTCATTAATTCTTAAAACTCGACTCTTTAAGTTTCCTTGGAGATGGAGCCCATCCTGAAGAGTTTCAAACTTGTTAACGTTCTTCTGTTTTGTTTCCAGTTTAGTTCTTTATTTGTGACTATCGATGGGGCAGACTCATTTAATCCCTTACGATGAATTTCAAGCTATTGATGCAAATGACACTTTATTTTAATGAAGAGAATTTATGAATGCTGATGATGTACAGATACCATAAATGTGCTTCTGGAATATTCTCGATACATTGTCCTTTTTCCTGCACACCAACATGAGCATACTGTAAACTGAGAATATTTAGCGCACTATTTATTTTAGAGAAGACGTATGATTGCGCTAAATTAAGTTGTGCACTAAAGGTTTTTCAATTGACCAGGTGCACCAAAATTTTTTTCATTGTTGATTGTGCTAAAAAATGTTTACGCCAAATATTCTTATTTAACAGTATTTGAAAATTCATTTTTCTACCTCTTAAAAGACAGGAGAATGGTAGAAAAAAATCATATTCTTCTATACATTCAATGTTCTTGACAAAAAAAACCCCCTAAAAATTCACACGTGAAAGCAAGGAAGGACAACTCTAAGAGAAAATAGACTAAAGAGGTTTTAGTGATAAAATAACAGAAAATGGCACAAAACACCACGGTCTTGTCATACAAATGTGTTAATGTTCTCACAGAATGGATATAAGAAATGGCTGCCTTTGTCAAGGTGTCACATCCTCATAACATGAGTACAAGAAATCAATTCTGCCTTCATCAATATGTCACAGCCTGATAAAATGGGTGTAAGAAATTGTTCCGTCTTTGAGTCACCTTCTGCTGAAAATGTCACAGCCTCTGTAACATATTGTTTATTGATGGTAATTTTTCTGGACTTTGGCCTTTGACATTAACTTCAGACCAGGTTTAATAAAGAAAACAGCAAAGGGTTTCTCAAACTAAATTAGTTTATTTTGCTGAAATATATTGTGTACCATCCAAAATTCCAGAGATTTTAATTTGACAAGAATAAAATGAATTGATCATTTGTACTAAGGGGTATATAAATAATGTAAGTCTGGGATGATCAGCATAAATACAAAAATTTCCTACTTACTTCCATTGTTTATATACTGTAAAGGGGGAAATATTCGCGTGGGTTTTAATTTCGCGATCATGTCAACTATCACGAAAATAAAACCATCGCGAAGTACTGTTCAATGTATTTGGGTATATAATTCCAGCTTAGAATATTTACTGTTCGCAAAATTTAAACCATCGCGAAATGCTAAAAGCCCCGTGAAATTAAAGCCTTTTACAGTATATATCCCCATAAAGCACATCTATACATTTACTCCTTGGATTCATATTTGTGTAATAAATTGGTTTTAATTTTAAGGTCATACGCAACGTTCATTATCTGTAAATATTTTTTAAAATTATTCTTAATATAAAATCATATTTACCCTTAGATATTCTTTGATAAAATAACCAGACCGTATTACCTGGATTTTGGAAAAGAACAGATGATGAAGAATGTAATTTGCACCATTCATTCATACTTGAAATCTGAGTACCTCTCTTTGGAGAAAGCAAATGCAATGCAACTGTACATGTTACATACTAACAAAATACTGTCAGTTGTTGTATAATTATATTTTCATCATCATTAAATAATTGTGAAGGGATTGGATGGTCTTTGTGTTACCTGTAAATCTTATTATTAACATTGGAAATCTTCAATTTTGGAGATAGAAAAAAATTTTGTGAAATGTATATTGCGTATGCCCTTAATATCAATAAATGGCCATATGGCGGAACCCTAATAAAATACATTGATGTAGCATTGGATTATTACTGACACAAAACATTTTTATACATATAAACACTGTTAAATTTAATTAAAAAGTAACTTACAACAGACATCAAATGGAATACCCAATACCCTGAAAATGGAGACCCATATTGTAGAAATAAACTTCTTTAAAAGAGCACCTGAGAATATGCTAACATGTGTCATCGGAATGTGGTGAAAAGAGCTCATAACAACAGAGAAAACACATCACATAAAAACAACTTGTACATGTCATTTTCTAAAACATCATCAACAACATCTATTCTCTCCAACAAAACTTGTGGAATTCGTTTTCAATAACAAAAGGTAGAATTAAAAAAAAAAAAGAAGACAATAACATTTAAAATATCCTACACATCTTTATCACATTTTGTGTTTGAACTATATCAGATCTTTGAATATCACTGGTACCTTCTTATTGCACATTACAACAGATGATAGCTATTTTTATTCTAATAACTAATATCTTTACAATATGTACTGAGAATCCTTCGAAAAACTTGGGTAACTTACTATTGTAACAAGAAGGGAGAAAATGCTATGGACCAGACCAACATTTGAACCAGGCCTGGAGATTATAAAACTTTTACCATTACTCATACTCAAAATCACACTTTTTTGAGTATGAAAAGTGCTCAAAAAAGTTTCAAAATCTCCTGGCCTGATCTGTAGAGTTTTCTCCCTTCCTATTACAATTACGATAGACACCCGCTATTTGCACATTCAACTGAAGAAAATAGGCCCATATGATAATCTAATAGTAGCATTTTGTATTCATATTCACAAATAATTTACATACACCCAAAGGAAGCCAGTCCTAAAATACACACAAAGTGGGCGTGTCCTGAAATGTTTGTGTCATACATACTACTGTTCATTTTACCATATTTGGTAAAAGACCAGAATTCTAATCCACAAATAATATCTATACTGGTATAGAAATATCGCCTACATTCACATATCTTCTAAAATCCAGAGAAAATTTTCTACATGCAACTAAATATTAAATAAATGCGTGTCTGGCACTAAAAATTTATCCATCATTATTTCATTAATTTAGAAAAACTGAAGACAGTTTTCATCACAATATATGGCATTTCTCAACATCAGTACACCTCTAAATTTTACATTCGGTATCATTGAGACCATTTGGCCAGTCATATGTTGCAGGTTCAAAACTCTTGTAGGTCATAACATACTGGTAAGATTCCACAAACTTCCTCTTATCCTTGGGCTCTGGGTAATGGTAAGCCAGCTGCTGTTTGTAGGCGAACTTCATCAGGCCAATGGCCAGATCGGTGGAGACCTGGAGGATTCGGGAGAGAGGGGGATACACGAGGCCCATCCCTAAATTCTTGTCCTCCACCATGTCAGCCAACAGCTGAAAACAAAAGTCGTTCTCAGATTAACGAATACCAGGGAAAACTTTCTCACCTTTTTATTTTTGCCCATTCTGTCCTTTTCCTATTGAATGAGCAAATTTTAAAACTGGATAAAAGTTAATTTATTTGTTCCTTTAAGCCAACAACATTGGCCTTTAAGTGAAATTAAATGTTTTCTAATGTATAAAAGAAAATGAAACTTCAGAGACATATCCCTGAATACAAAATGTCTAATTTATAGGTGTAACAGCGATTCTGGGTATTTGAGATGATGATCATTGAGGATACACATGCACACATGTAACAAAAAGGAACCCATCATGACATATTCTTACAGGGTTAACATTTGCATATGAAATACACATCACACATGCTTATACATGTATAGCTACCTGTTTTAAATTTTGTTGGAGAAATGTATGGCAAAATAAATTTATTGAAAGGCCAACATTTCTGAAATTCATTGAAAGACAGGTTTTATCATTTTTTACTTGCTTCATGAGTTACTTCTCTTTGTTTAGTAGAGATTTTTTATGGATATTTGTTATTTCAAACACTGTAACTTTGATATAAAATAATTTATTCTTACTACATGTACCTATAGAATAATTATGCATACATTCATTATTTCCATCCAAACATATTTTTACTTTTATTATCCTAAAACTAAATGTGTCTGTGCGACACGAATGCCCCTGCCTAATGAAGAAAATTCGTAAAGTTAAAACTCAATTTCTATGTACGAAATCAGTACAATATCTTGAAAAGCATTTAGTGACACATCAAGACTACTGAAATCATAGGCAACTTGCATACAGAAATGCATTTTTTCAAAGTTGAAGGGGAACAACTCCATCAAAAATCAATGAACTGATACAAAACTTGAAACGAACTCGATATATACATCCACATTCAAGAAATCAGTTCAATATCTCAAGGGGTTTAGAAACTGCTCGGTGTGGAAGGACAGAAGTATAGAAGGACAGACAAGGGTAAAAGTATATGCCATGACCACTTTGTGGTGGGGGCATAAAAACCCTAAATAAAAATAAATAACCTTTATTTTGAAAGTCGGACATATAAATCAACAATTAACATTAGCTTTAAACTAGCTATTTTACCGACTTGCACAGATTTTGGCGTGAGGGGGTCATTTTGTGGGAGGAAACCGGAGTGCCCGGAGGAAACCCACGTGTCCGAGTGGGCGACCACCATACCCTCTCACATACTACCCACTGCCGATCATGAGGATCGAACTCGGGTTGCAGCGGTGAGAAGCAAGTGCTTTAACCACTATGCTACCCGGACATCTGTGTTGTCACTTACAGTGCAATGATATAGTAGCTTTTTGTCTTAATCCGTACTGTCTAGTCAAAAGGTCATTGTTATTTCATTGCCTCACTCACCATACAGTACAAGCTTACCTTGGCGGATTCTAAGAAAATGTCGTCCGTGATTGACCGGATATCACACAGAATGGTGGCCAGGGCGATACCAGGGAAGATGTAAGCGTTGTTGCCTTGCCCGGGATGGAAGGTTGACCCATTGACTGTCACAGGTGGGAAAGGACTGCCACTGGCAAACACACATTTCCCCTGTCAGAAGCAAAAGTACAGGTTATATAAATATTATGAGCCACTTGGCAAACACACATTATCCCCTTCAGAAAGCAAAATGTACCAGTATATATCGATATGTACCCACTGCAAACAACATTTGCCCTTCGAAAAGCAAATGTACAAGTTTATAATCTGTTTACCCACATTGATAATTATTTTGCACTATACATGTATGTGGATAAACTTTCAAGGAATTATTTATCTATTTATGCACTGTCTAAATAGACCAATCATTTTAGCCTTGGTAGGTATTTGCTTTGCAACTGGAATGTCCTGGCCTCAAGACCTGAGAATAAACACCCAACAATTACTGGCCCTACAAACTTCTTTGTCAGACACACAGTTATTAAGTTTTTTTTTGGTGGAATGTTACCTTGGTGACATTATAAGCTTGCTCTGCCGTACATTCCGCTTTGCTGGTTGGATTACTAAGGGCGAACACAATAGGTCTCTCATTGTTACTAGCCATGACAGTCAGAATTTCCTCTGTAAAGGCTCCAGCTACTGCTGCAGCACCTATAGAAAACAAAAGATCAATGACAACTAGACGTTTTTAATATGAGATTTGGGGCAGACAAAAAATGTAAAAATTTTGCTGTGAAGGAAATATCAAGTGCATGTCAGATATGAAAGGTAAAGTTTCTAAAAGAATCATCATTTCCTGTATTGTATGTCATTTTAAATTCTTTAACTTGAGTAAATATGCAATCTTTTAAAGGTACCCTGTAGAGGTGTAATGATATACCGGTGAATATCGCGATATTTTTTTTTTTGGTTCGATAACCGTATTAGCCTACAGAAAACCGGTTTTTCCGAATACGGGTTTTAAAAATTTGAATTTCCAGTAAACACATTTACTCTACTCGTAATTTGCTTGGAATATTATCCAAATACTTTAATCCAGCATGTTTTGTTTTGTTTTCTTTGTTTGTTTCTTGATCTAAAATGTGTGTTCTTCATATAAAGATAAATTGTTTAATTACAAGTGTGAACTTTGTACAAGGTTTTAAAGGTATTATCAATAACCAAAACACAGAACACATGGGAACAGAGATACGTATCCGATAGTATCACGACACTCACAATAATATCTCACTATAATCACGCATACGCTTTTTGATGTATACCATACTCAACCCTAAGTCCCGATTATAATTGGTAAGCGCAACAATTAGACTTCTATTGTCTTAGGATTTCATAGACTTATGATTTGGTGTTCCTTTCTCTCATGTAAGTAACATCTAGAGAATGTATCCCATGTTTAAACATCTGATATATACAGTCAGCTCTCGTTACAACGGCCACTTTCGTTTCCGATCATTTTGCCGTTATAAGGAATCTGCCGTTGTCACGAAATGCCTATTTTACCGGTACGAGTTATTCCTCTTTGTTTAATCATCAGCACAACATGCAATGGCGAACTCCGTAAACATTCACCGTGCAATTATTTTCAGTACGGTACAAATACACTCACGTCCCCTTTTCTCTCTATTTCTAAGGTCTTAAGTGTAAGAATATTGCCGATAGCAAATGTCTTTTACAAG